>JAMKCH010041723.1:0-30962 GCA_023653785.1 Ophioderma brevispina
TGTGCCAGTGCTGCTTTAATAGAAACATGCAATTTTATAAAGTTGTAAAATATTTTGGCTGACATTTTCCATGATGCTAACTTGGGCCATAAAATTGGCTTCTTTACCATTACTGGAATCATTATACATCATGAGGGTTTAATTGATGAGGGACTTCGTGGTCACCCTTCACACCAAAATTTGGCTCTTCTCCCCCTTAACATTTTTTGTCCGAGCTTGTCCCCCCATGTGCATTGAGTTCCTGCTGATTTTCTCGACAGAGATTAAAAAAAGACATCCTTTGGCCCTAAGATTTCACAGGATAAATGAGAAAAATAGTAGCTTTCTTCCGATACCAAAATGTTGATAACTTTCAGTAACTTTCTGGGGACGAGGCTATTAGCGATCGGGCCATGGACCTTTAAACTTTGAGTGTTATTACAAGTGATATAACCAGTGAATTTAGTCTCAAATCTTAGTATATATGTGGGAGGCAACTGGGTTGTCTTTCTCTTCTATGTCTTGGTCAAAATACAGGTATGTTTGAATTTCTACTTCAATTATTCTCTTAAGTTATTCTGAAATTGTGTATAATTGCTGTATATCATAGTTGTTTTCACATTTTATCTATTGTTTTTGTATTTGTTTCTTTAATAATGATGTAATTGCTCTTTTTTCTATGTGAAGTGCATTAGGCACTATATCAAGACTATTATTATTATATTTGTATACTTAGCAACACATTTTTGGCCTAGAAATACTTTTCAACTACTGTTCAAATGCTAAACTTATTTTTTTATGAATAACATGCAATATTGTAAAATCAAAGAGATCAATTTGTATCTTTTTTCTCTCTAATAAAACTCACATGTAAATGTTTGAGAACCAAAAGCTTCTATGAGATTTTGGCCCAAAATTATGCTCCAGGACCATATGGTCCTGGAGCATAAGTCAAATTCAAATGCACAAGTCAAATTTCAATGCACATGCTCCAGGACCATATGGCAAATATGGTCCTGGAGCAGTATTTGACTTAGAATATTTCTCCGCTGCTCCAGGAGCATATTTGCCTTATGCTCCTGGACCATTTATGTTTTCAAATATGTTCCAGGAGCATCTTCAGCATATCAAATATGCTCCTGGACCATATATTTTATTTATGCTCCAGGGAACTATGGCAAATATGGCCTGGACCCTATTTGACTTTATTCTTCCAGATTATTTTTGCTCCAGGACCATTATGGTCAGGATTATATGGTAGGACCATATGGTCCTGGAGCCATAATTTCGGGCAAAATCTCATGAAGGAAACCGAGAAGGGTTGTTCTTTATTCATGTACAGGTAGACTTAATAAGCTTTAATACCCCCCTTAAGAGAAGGTAGATACTTCTTCTGAAAATAGCCTCAGGCATGGATTTATGCCTTAGGTCATCAAATAATAAATTCAACTTACAACAAACAATTGCTTTTTTTATTATTTTGTCAGCAAAGCCTTCTGTTTATGACCTAAGCAGACACTATTCTCTGACAGTTTGATCAATCAAGAATTATGTCAATTTCACAACAATAGTAGCAAAAGATGGCTAGCGGCTATAAACACTGGTCTTATGCACAAATGTCTGTGTCTGTATTCCTTTGTATTCCCTTGGGAATTTTATTTTGCACTATATCCCACATTTCATTACACACTCTGTTGCCTGAAGTCAAAGAGTAAAGCATGTGCTAATGACAAGTAAGCTTAGCTAACATGTTGTAAGCAAAATGCACAGCTGTTTGACCCCATGTAAATTGTCTCTTATTTTAAGAGCAATTTTAAGCAGAGGCGACACAATTTTGACAACTTATATAAGTAGGGACATGAAAGAGCTATTACCCAAAAATCAGAAAAATCCATTGCAGGAATCTTGCCATATAGGCCTACAAGAGTCAGGATTTGTATGTTATAGTGCCTTCTATAAGTCCATTCCCCATAAGCTCCCATAGAAAGACGTGTTAAAGGTGCACGTACTGATCGTCTTTGGGACCCCCTGATTTACCAAAAGTAGTATCGAGTCATATTTTTCGCATTGTCGTCCTGAAATTTGAGCCCTCAAATCCATTTCATTCCCAAGATATTAAACAAAAAACCACCACTTTAATGGTTAACCATCAATATTAGCACGATAATGAATAGGTCTTTGCAATGTGCATTATTGCTTCTACCATCATAAATCGGAACAAGCACCTTTAAACAGGATTTTTAAGAAAAATCATATTTGCCCGAACTTAAATTTCATGAAAATTACAGATTACGAAGTCAGTAGTATAAATGATCCAAATTTAGTTGCCAATGGTACGCACACATTACATCTAATCTTTACAAGCATACCTTCCAAAAGCCCAACTATAAAATGTGAATTTTCTGCTGTGTAATATTGTCGGCAAAATGGTCCAGATTTATGGACACCCCCCCCCCATTTTTCAAATGTGTGCATATTGTTAAAGTTGTACAATCCCATAAAAGTACTTGTTCTGAATGCCTTTGGGACCCCGACTTACCAGTAACAATCTTTATATCAGAAGAGAGGCTGTATTTTTCTCATTGTTGTCCTGAAATTTAAATCCACTTCCTTGCAAAGTTGGAAACTAAATTACCATTTTAATGGTTAACCATCAATATTAGCACAGTAATGAATAGGGCTTTGTAATATGCATTATCACTTCTACCATCATTAAGTACAAAACTTGGTTGTAAGTGTATTCCAGTGCCGGGCTCTCAAGCTAGTAGAGATAAACTTAAATCAGAACAAGCACATTTAAGAACCTAAATGCTTGACCAATGCACAGGTATCATTAGGTGTGTAGATAGTGCATGTGAAGATATGTATGATCCATTTCATTAAAAAAATTGGTTTACTGTGAGTGTGTGCCTGTAATGACATTTGGGCATAGATCTATTATGTGCTAAATTCAAAGTAAATTATTTGCACACGTTTATACACATACCCCTTTCAATAAGGTAGGTATTCCTACGTGAGGTGATTTGTTATCACAATAGTAAGTTCAAAGTTGATTCTTTTATGAACTACTGTACACTACAATACCGTAGAATCAGTAAGCTGAACTGCACCCATTTCCTGATAATATGGGTCACAAAGGTAACCTTAGTTTTGAATGTGAAAATGTTATGATTCATGACTTTGTCCGATTTCCAGCATTAGTGACCTTATTTGCAAATTAACTATGATGAGCCAATTTCTTTGAATTAGAAAGAATATAAAATGTACATTTTTGTATTAATGAATGTTAATTCCATAGGTTAACCTTTCTGGTACTACACTTTTTGGACCTTTCCCACACTATCTGATTTTAAAAGAAAGCTCAACTCTCATTTTTATACCTGGATTTCCTAGGGTATTTTCTAGACATATGCATTTCATGAGATTGGGTCTTTTTGATGACCTTTTTGTGGACTTGCAATTTTGTTCCATTGTTCAATTTCTATGGATTGTCACATGCAAAGTAAAGTATGCAGTAGATTAAAACAAATTTAGTTTCTATTAAAGAGAAGTCAAAATTTATACTGTTATTTATGTTAAAACAAATCAGATGATGAATAAAATGAGAGAAAAGTGACTTTTTTAAGCACTTTTTTCTGACTTGGAATCAGCTTCCGGCGAATTGGGCGGATATTGGGCGCTGTTTATGATGACGTCACAGTGGTTTCTCATTCTCACCCCAGGGCCAGGGCTCAAAAAATGTATATTTCCCTCGAAGATTGCCTCATTTCCCCCAAATTTTCCACTATTTCTTATGTATTTCTTTATCTGAAAGGTCAAAATTTCCCTCCAGATGGCCAGATTTCCCTGGAAGGAGCTTCCCAAATCCCCCACTTTTTCGAGCCATGCCCAGGGCACTGCCATTGGACGATTGCGTCAAATTATTTGTTCTGCCATCCAATGCCATCTGCCATATGTTCTGCCATCTCATACGTCATCAGACTTAGCAGAAACATGGCAGAACTGGTTGCTGTGTGCCCACTGCATTATGGGGCCGTTGTATGTCCCTTAGCTGTTGAAGCTCTGGTAATATTCCCAACCCTGGAAGCTCCAAACTGAGTGTGATGAATGATCGCGAAAATTGATTACAGGAATTGGCAGACTGTCACAGGCAGAGGCCTGGCCAGATCCGTGGCAAAACTGGTAACCACTGTGACGTCATTGCGAAACCGTGTTGCCAAACTCTGTTTAAAAAGTTCTCATTGTGGAGCTACTTGGGTGGGTGATGTTTTCAATCTCCTCTCTCAACAGTGCACCAATTTTTTAACCAAATGCAATTTAATGAATAATTTAAAACATTCCCTTCAAATTGAGAATCAAATATAGTGCCCCATTTTTACTTCTCTAAAAGAACTGATGTGAAAATAAAAGAGAAAAATAGATGTATTACAGGGATAAACCATTTCAAGATGGTGGTTGAACATAATTTTGTCAACCAAAAATTGTTCATTTTTGGCTTCTTAAATGAGTAAAAAAATCCGTAGTTTCTCAAAAATGGTAAAAAGAAAATGCAGGTTCTTAAGTGGATACAATACTGCAAGTAACGTGAGACATCCCCTAGCAAGATGGCAGAGTCTGGAACATGACCTCAGATGACCGTGAAACTTGGTCATGACCTTTGACATCATCTAAATGAAGGACCCATATTGCACCTTCACCCCAAGTTTGATATAATATTGGAGGATTGAGTAGGATACAAGAATGTATCAGTCAAGCTATGGAGTTTAAAATATTGTGCGAGTCGCGGATATGGAACCATTTAGACCGTAAGCACCAGAAGGTTTGGTTAGACGAACGAGATACCAATATCTGAAACGGGAAAATCTCCGAGAAAAAATATAAATTTTGCAAATATGAAAGTCTGCCGGGGCCCGTTGTTGGTGTAGCCCCAGGAGAGGGGTAAAGGTTACTATGGGGGTCAAAATGTTTGACCTGCTCTAAATCTAATGTAAATCGCTCAAATTATTCCTTAGGTCAGCAGGCGTAAAAAAGTCAATTGGGTCACGCGTGTGGTGCTTCCTTTCCAGATATTGTGGAAAATAGCTAAAGCTTCATTTGTTTATTCACGAAAGGTCACCCGTTGCAATACCCGATTGTTTGTAAAAATATTTTGTAAATGTTTAATGATACTGGACCAAAGAGAAATGCTTTTGCACACTTTCGGCCTCTCCTTGTTGTTTATAATGGAAGGGGTATCAAAAATTTCCGGTGAGGACTTATAGGGGTCGTTGGGAATTATACCCCTCCCTATGAAAGGGAACAACCCTATGCGAATAAAAAAAGCATTTTGGAATCGTATCATTAATATTTTGTTAAATATTTTGTACAAAGAAAAGAATTGGTATACAATTGTTGACCTTTCGTGATATTAAAAAACAAATGACCTTCAGCCTATTTCCCAAATATCTTGGAAAGAAGTAACTACACACACGAGTGACCAATCTTTTTACTCCTGGTAACCTAAGGAGATAATTAAGGCTATATTTCAGTAGATTTAGAGCCGTTCAACATTTGGCCCCATAGTAAACTTTACCCCTCTCCTGGGGCCTATACGCAACAACGGGTCTCCTGGCAGACCTTCATATTTGCAAACGTCTATTTTTCCGAATTTTCCCGTATTAAGCTATTGGTATCTCGTTGTCTAACCAAAACCTTCTCGGCTGATGGTCTAAATGGGTTCCATACACTGACCCATGTTGAATAGAGTCTGATATTGAGAAAGAGGTAGCCACTGACTTCTTAAGTGTGGCTATTTTTGTAGTTCAAAACAAAAACAAAAAGTAATATGACCTTTCTTTGATTGTCACACTCCAAAAACTGGGACTGTGTCCTTGCACTGCAGATATTCGGATTATCCAGGTAGGACAAAAACCAGTAACTCAAAAACAAAGAATTATTTCATTAAAAACTCTGAAGAATCCAATTAAGTATGAATTAAGCGCCCATTAAATACTTTTGATGTTGAGAAAGATTATGAAATCGTTCTAATAATTCAACTTTATTTCATGTAAACAAAATTATTCAAAATCAAAGTTTGTCAAAAATGCAATTTCAGAGGTTTTATTAAAATTGCCTTGAAACATCATTCAAATCACAACTACAGAGAGCAACCCAATTAGTGGTGAAATTTATGGGCATCATAACGGGACGCCATCCATTTTAAAGATTGCGCGAAATCTTCGCTTGAACCAGAAGTCAAACTTCCTGATGTAAGATGGATGGAGTATACAGATGTAATTATTTTTTTTATCTAAGCGGATATAGGGAATCACTTCAGGTAAAACACCAGGGGGGCAAGTTGTATTCAAGTTGGCTGATGAAGTGAACATTGGGAACTTATGAAATGCACCTAAACAAGTATTCCACCAACTAAAAAACATATCCTAAAACAAGCATTTTTGTCTGTTTTTGCTACCTTAAAGAAGTAGCAATGCTTCAGGTTGCCTTTTAAAATTAAAATATTTTGATGATTTTGATCTCGCATACATCACAAGTTCAGGGTTACAAAAAAACATACCCTTTTTTCCATATTTTGCTGTTTTTGACACCCTAATCAATGTATGCGCGTACATTGCCTGTCGGAAAAAAATCCTTGTCCTACAAATTCAGCTATCTAAGAAACTATATAATTCACTTTAATTATGAGACATAACGTCATGGACCATTGAGGAGACTTCAATTGATCTTTCAACCAATTACCTGTTATTAAGGTAAACCGCCGGCCTTTCATTTTAGTTAACGATCATAGGCCCCAAAGACTCCAAACCACATATTTCTCTGGTCACTTCTTAGAAGACGTACATGTACACTTGCAGGCCCGTAACCAGGATTTTTTTACGGGAGAGGCAATTTTTTTAAAAAGGGTGTTTTCTCCCAAATTTCCCCACCCCCTATTTTTTTGAGAGAGGGCAAATTTGGCAAAAGTGACCTTTTTTTTTTTTTTTTTTTTTAACATTTTTGGGACAACATGTCATAAAAAATATAATTCTTGGCTCCCTCTGCTTGCAAAATCTATTTTCTGGCCTTTTTTAGCCCTTTTAGGAGCTTTTTAGAATTTGGGGGGCATCTGCCCCTCACTCCCCACTGACTATGGGCCCGGGCGGGGCACTCCCATCTTGGAGGTGACGCACATGTAAGGTGGTTAAGACTCCCATTTTCAGCATCACTGTCACCCAAAGATCCCATATTGTTTTAAATTTTACCAAACTGTCACCCAAAGACCCCTATTTCGGGTGACATTTTTGCGAAATTTTCTAAAAAGACCCCATTTTGTGGAAATTTTCAAAATTTGTCACCCAAAAACCCCTTATTTTGGGGCATTTTGCCCATCTCTCACCCAAAGACCCTTATTTTTTAGTCTTCTGTCACCGAATGCCCCTGGGTTTCGAAGCCCCAGCCTTACACCCATATCCATTTCATATTTGATTGCCCCCCCTCCCCCGGGGTTACGGGCCTGTACACTTGTGTTTGCTTTAAGGGGCACTATCCAATTGCCAGCATTAACCCTGCCATTCACCAAAGATTTGGTACCACTGGAAAGCATGTATTTTTCAACACATCTGTAAAATATTTTAGCAGAATTCTGTTTCATTATGATATAAGGAAATGTTTGCTTTGTTTATAGGGTTTATGAAATTGATGACAATTATAATAATTATACATAATTGGCACATCAAAATGCAACACACAGATTCAGATAATTTCACTAGCAAAAATATATTGAGAATTTGGACATTTTGAAGTGGCCAAAATCCAGAGAATTTTTCACTTTCTCATAAAAAAGCAATGAGAATTTTAATTGGAAATCGCCAGTTGATAATAAACTTAACATTAACATTAATCTGAATAATTCTTAGGATTATGGCTATTCCTCATCAAAATGTTCCAAATTCTCAACATATTTTTGCTACTGTTTGACCTATATGCATGTGCCAACCTTCAAAATCCATGTACTGCCCCATTACAGAATTTCCAAGGGTTAAGTTTACAATGTATAGATGAGGTGACATCAATGTTTACAAACACAAGTTAGCACCTGGCCTACTGACATGTTAGAGGTGCAAAGAATATGCCCATACAGTTACAGCATTCAATAGCCTTATCACGCCTGATTCTCCTGATTGAGTGCAAATTTTAAAAGCACAAGCCCTGCAGGTGCTCAAGCATACTGCCGGGCAGTGCTTTGTTCGTTGCCCGGCGTCAGGGCCGTACGCAGGATTTATTTTGGGGGGGTGCGGGACTTCGAAAAAGTGGACTTTTTTTCGAAAAAGTGGACCTTTTTTGACCTAACCCCCTAAAATGGTCCTTTTTTGACTTTTTGACAATTTCACCACGAAAGTGGACTTTCGTGTCAATATTTCCGCTAAATTTTGGCCCTTTTATCAAAACATTCATCAAAAGTGTGACTTTTTCCCCTTTGTGGAATTTGGGGGTGGGGGGAGGGGGAGGGTGGGGGGGGGGGGGGGTGCCAGCCGCACCCCTCACCCCCCCCCCCCCGCGTACGGGCCTGCCCGGCGTTGACGTCACATGTCAACTGAGAAGATCCCGGTGTATCCCATGAATCAACCCGTCTCTTTAACAATATATTTCCTTGTGTGTCGCATTCAAATACATTGTGTCCCCGTTCGTAAGTCACACATTTGAGCGCCTGGTAAGGACAATAAATTTGAGTCCTTAGTGATTTGAAGATGGTCCCTCAAATCATTAAAACATTCTCTTGTTTATTTTTCTCTGTTTTCAACTAAGACTCCACAAAATAAATCGTCGTCCCAGAATGAAAGTTGGGTTAGTCTTGCAAAAGTTCTTGAACCAGCCAGAGATCGATACCTGAAAGATTTTCTCCCTAGCAATGATCATGTGATATCATGTGATATCGCATTCTTGAAAGTCGGCGATCTGTCAATCGCATTGGCTCGTGGGATACACACGGGATCTTCTCTTATGTCAACTCATCTATATAGAAAAACATTTTTTGTTAGAGAAGGGGCACATAGGAAGATCTGAATACCTGCTCTGCATTAGCTGTTCTTATTCAGTGGGCATGGTTTATCACGTTAACAAGAAATCTGATTGAAGCTCCGCCCATCCATAACAGATTGATAGTGCGTGCAGCAATTACACGGTGTAGTCTAATATTTGACACAAGCAAACTGCGTATTTATACTACGTCATGCATGTCACATTTGTACGCAAATGCAATCACGCAGCGTGACGATCATCATGCAATGACTTTGGATTGAAAATTTGTTTTCAAGATGGGTGCAATTATTTAAATGAATAAAAAAGAATGAAGTAACAATATTTTTGACAAATTGTGTAGATATGAAGCCCAAATTACTCAATTCTATATAAGAATGAGAATAAAAGATGAGATTTTATTTTGGCCATCTTAGATGGTGTCATAATGGATGGGCATCCAATCCTGGGCATCCAATATTTGATCGTGGTGGTACACCGGCATCCACCACTCAACAAATTGGATGCCCATCCTTATGACACCATCTAAGATGGCCAAAACAAAACAAAAAATCTCATCTTTCATTCTCTAATTGCTTACTCACCTTTGTATTTGCAGGAATACTTGTAATCTCCTTCTGCAGCTGTCCAAAAGTCAGCAATGCATTCTTATCATGCTCTATCCTATCTTGAAGAATATGCAGCAACTTAGGGAGTCTATTATACAGGCTAGCTTCCACAGCATTCAAAATGGTCTTGTTCTTATACAGCCTCTCCTGGATCTGATCTCTAGTAAGCTTCATCAATATTTGATGATTGCTCTGAGAAGGTCTTTTGTTCCTGAAGGACCTGCTGGTCAATGGTTTAGACTTTGACAAGTTCAAGACTTCTAATTTCTGCAATGCAGTCTTGTACTGCGTGATGGTGTTCTCAAACTCATCTTTGAGTGCATCGTGCAAGTTCATCAGTTGTCCTTTCATGCTTACCATACTGTGCTCGCCGATGCCCTTGAGAGCAGAATCCATCAGCTTTTTTCTGCTGTACAGAGTGCGCACAAGTTCCGGGTTGACGTACAGATATTCTGAGAATGTTGGTGCATGGACCTTCATTGCCTTCTTCCGGTTTGGTACAGTGATGTCTTTTAACTGTCTCATCATTGCCATGTTCTGACAATATGAAAGACCAGAGGTTCAACTTCAAGCTCTTCCACAGGAAATGTGTCTGCACTGATTATGAAGAGTCTTGAATAGATACTCTCTAGAACTATCAATGATTCAGGTATGCATTCGATAAAGAGTCTGATTGGGAGGCTAGTGGAAATTGCTCTCAAGGTTCGCATGTTGAGCTGATTCAACAGTTGGGAGGCGTCCATGAATTTCCTCTTTTCTGCCAGTAGTATAACTTTCCTCTGCGCAAAACCAGGACTAATTTCTTGAACACTGATAGGACTTGGTTGACTTTTAGCGAAACTTTGCGTCCAACCACCGGAGTCTCGCCACGGCCCGGGTAATGGTGCTGGAGACCGGCGCTTGGTTCGATTCCGGCGGACTTTCTGTTGCTGTGGTGCCCGAGATCGGCTGACATGACCACCATCGTCGACGGCATTTAAGGATGATACTTGCCATGGAACACCAGATTGAGACATTTGTTTTTGAAGGAGCTCCAAAAGTATACAGAATTTACAGATAGGTCCAATCTACTTTAAGCAGTACTTGTTGTATGGTGATCTGCACTAAAATTAACAAATCAGAAAAAAAATAAGATCACAAATTGGGTAAGGCTTAAGATGGGGAAAGTTTGTCTCAGAAACCAGAGATGTGAAGTTTCATTTGGTGTAGTTCTGAGCAGGTTTTTCTTCTTGTCCACAGAGGAAATTGTGGTCAATGGATATCACAAATAAAATTTAACCATTTTTTAAAACTGAGATTTCTCGTACAAAACCTGCATAAAAACACATTTTCTCTATAAAAAACTAAACTATGCATATGTTTTCAAGACAAACATTCCCTCGGAAACAAATTGCAATCCTTAAATTCTTTATAACTGTGAACTGTCAATAAATAAATACCGGTACATGAAATATTAAAAGTGAGCGAACCAATCAAAAACATCACTTTGCCCAACTAAAAAAAATGGAAAATGGAGAAAGTCCGATCTTCATACAGAAATTGGCACCAAAAGGATTCCTATACCAGAAGATTGAAAGTATTCTGGTATAGGATACAAAAGGTATTCATGTTAAAGCCACTATCAGCGATTTCTTCAAAATGTAAACAAATCGTGCCCCCTAATTTTCATCAAGTCCATTTGTTTTCACTGTTGTATTGGAAATAGTTGCAGTAAAGGGCACATGTGGTGCAGTGGATCAGCGTGCTCGCCTCATAAGCATAAGGTTGTGGGTTCGAGCCCCGATGTCGCCAATGTGTTGTGCACTTGGGCATGGCACTTTACCTCGCTTGCCTCTCTCCACCCAGGAGTATAAATGGGTACCAGCATATGCTGGGAATGCAAAACAGACTCGCTGAGCGGGAGGAGTGGCGAACCCCCACAGCAACATTATATGAGAGAGTCTGGCCCAAACGCCAATGACAGAGAGATGGGCACTCCGCCTGCGGGCGCATCATTTGCCTTTTGCAAAGACCCCTGTGAGTGGTTAAGCTTAACACGCCATATTTGTCAAGAAATGATTTTTATGGTGTTTACTAAAAAAGTCAGGACTTTTTTAAAAGTCTAGAAACAGTCGTAAATGACATCTACAAGACTGCTTTAAATTCTAAAGTGTCTATTTTTCACAAAGAACTGTAATATAAGGTGTTGATATGACCTAACACTAGCAATTTAGAGACAAAATGAGCATTTTAAACTTGGAAAAAAAATTACTGATTGTGGCTTTACATATCAACATACCTGTGCATCTGTAAAATCCTTGCAAGTTGCAGTCGTAGCTTTGCTTCTCTTGTCCTAGCTTACTTCCTTGTTTACTCCTTGGTTCTTGTAGACACTGTCTTCCAGCAAAATATGGCCCACTAAACACGGCTGTCCCTGACACCAGTAATTACAAGATACACACGCAAGGAAATACAACAGAATCTGATCTACTGTACTGGGTACACCAGTCTACCTCCTACACAACCTTGCACTAAATGCATACATTTGTACATGTAGACATGGTGAGAGTGCTAGATGTCGACTACTTGAAGTAAAGTTCAGCAACCCAGTGACTAAGCTTCCAAGAGAATACACGTTTTTGTTGGCTCCCACATACAGACCCATTGGACCAATGAACCAAAACCAGATTGGTCAATACTGTCAGGAGTTGGTAAGTGGTTAGTTTAGCTACGTTGAGAGCGAAGTTAACAATGCAAGTTTCTTCTTTATTCTATATGCGAGTTATATTAGATGATTGGTTTAATTACTAAACAGACCGATCTGATTATTTTGTGCTGAAATTGCATTTTAAAGGGACATGGTATGAAAAAAAATATTCAGACATAATGAAAAGACCCTTACCGAAATCACTCCCACAAATTAGAAAACAATATGGGTGGTTTATATTTTGTAAAAAAGGGAAAAGGAACTAATATTTTCCTTGCGAGCTTCACTCTCAGCCCACAGGGATGCTGACATTACTGTCAGCATTATTCAAACCTGAAAAGCATGCAGTCATCAGCTTACAGGGGGGACCAGTGCTATTGTATGTGCTAACCATATTTTCACTTGGCCAGATCAATATTCTAACTACAAGCTGAAGTTCAACAATGGTCTGATCCCGGCTGAATGCTTATGTGTCAACAAATATTTCTCTGGACCTTAAATTTTTACCCAAGTAATGAGAAAAAATATGAATTTTCTTCTCTTACCCAAAATTGCCCAATTTTGATGCAGTAAAGTGGAGGTGGGGGACGAGGTTGTCCATCACCCCCTTCACAAGGTTTAAAAAGGACAAAAGACATGTCCAGAAAAAAGGCAAACCATTTTTTTGTAGTGTTTGCATTTTTAGAAAATGCTTTAAATGGTTTTAAATCATACCTGAAGGAATAAGCCTAAAACATCTGTTTTAATAATAAGCAAACTTGATTTATTATTTTCCTGTTGTTATAAACATAACAGAAAGTTCAGCATACTTCTCTAAGGGCTGGGGTTACACATAGAAGTATACGGATTCGTCTCACATTCGGTATTCAACTATTTTCGGTTTTTTCGCTCTACGCTATACGGGCATGGCGAGTTGCATAAGGTAGCGCGCGCATCCTACGTTCTTTTGGCGCCAATGAAATGTGATACTTAAGGACAAAGAATATTCTCTATGGTTTGTATCTGTACCTGATAACAAGCCACACAGAAATGTTTGTAGGGAAATTCAAACACCTGAAACACCAGCTGCACCTCCGAAAGGACGGGAGACGCGCTGCATCGAAAATCGAACATGTTGATTCACATATACAATACTATACGCAGATATACGGCCTTTTAGACTAGTGCCTCGTATGTGACCCGGTAATTAGGCAATCCTATCGTTCGATTTAGAAAACTATAGCGTGCCCTGCAAAACGTGCACCGTATACCCGAATACTATACTCCTATGTGAACACAGCCCTAAAGGGCAGATTAGGAGACAAGGCAGGTTAAAAGCACATGCCTTTGCTTTGTTCAACCTGTTTGCCCAACAAACCTTCGAAATATTTGGTAAAGCTAGGGGTTCAACAAGACTCAATTGCAAATTTAGAGAATTTTTTCTCTGAAAATTTATATTATGTCTTTAACAGCCACCAGTGTTGACGAGTGAATGAGTCATATAAGATATCTTGCACATGACAAATCATCAAAACTATTACCAGAGCAACTTCAGGACTTATATTATGAATTTCCAAGTTCCAAACTCACCAATCTAACTACAATTTATCAAATCTCCAAACCTAACATAACTGTATAGAATTCTGTGTCGCTCTCGTTGTGCGACATAGATGAAAGCGGATCAAGACCATTATGCAAACACAAGAAACCTGTTCCGATTTTGACATAACAAAGTTCCCATACAAAACCTGCATAAAAACACATTTCTCTATAAAAAAACTAAACTATGCATATGTTTTCAAGACAAACATTCCTAGGAAACACATTGCAATCCTTAAATTCTTTATAACGGTGAATGTCAATAAAATAAAATCCGGTAAATGAAATATTAAAAGTGAGCGAACCAATAAACAAATCACTTTGCCCAAACTAAAAAAAATGGAAAATGGAGAAAGAAAGCAGAAAGTCCGATCTTTCATACAGAATTGGCACCAAAAGGATCCTATACCAAGAGATTGAAATTATTCTGGTTAGGATACAAAGGGTATTCATGTTAAGCCACTATCAGCGATTCTTTGTTTTTTTCACACAAAATGTAAACAAAATCGTTGCCCCTATTTTATCAAGTCATGTGTTTCACTTTGTATTGGAAAGTTGCAGTAAGGCACATGTGGTGCAGTGGATCAGCGTGCTCGCCTCATAAGCATAAGGGTTGTGGGTTCGAGCCCCGATGGGGCCAATTGTGTATGTGCACTTGGGCATGGCACTTTACCTCGCTTGCTCTCTCTACCAGGAGTATAAATGGTACAAGCATATGCTGGGAATGCCAAAAACAGACTCGCTGAGAGGGAGGAGGAGTGGCGAACCCCACAGAACTTATATGGAGAGAGTCTGGCCCAAAGCCAATGACAGAGAGATGGGCAATCCGCCTCGGGCGCAATCCATTTGCCTTGTGCAAAGCCTGTAAGTGGTTAAGCTTTACACGCCATATTGTCAAGAAATGATGTTTATGGTGTTTACTAAAAAAGTCAGACTTTTTAAGTCGAGAAACAGTCGTAAATGAAATCTACAAGGGGACTGCTTTAAATTTGAAAGTGTGTCTATTTTTTTCCCAAAGAACTGTAATTATAAGGGGTGTTGATATGACTTAACACTAGAATTTAGAGACAAAATGAGCATTTAACTTGGAAAAAAAATTTACTGATTGTGGCTTTACATAATCACATACCTGATGCATCTGTAAAATCCTTGCAATTGCAGTTCCGTAGCTTTGCTTCTCTGTCCTTAGCGTAGTCCTTGTTTACTCATTGTTCTTGTAGACACGGCTTTCCAGCAAAATTATGGCCCACTAAACACGCTGTCCTGACCACCAGTAATTATCAGATAAACACGCAAGGGGGGGAAAAAAAAGACAACCGAATCTGATCTACTGTTACTGGGTTACCCAGTCTACCTCCTACAACAACCTTGAACGCAAGCATACATTGTACATGTTAGACATGGTGAGAGTGCTAGAGTCGACTACTTGAAGTAAGTTCATTCAGCACACCGTGACTAGCTTCACGAACTACGACGTTTTGTTGGCTCCCACATACAGACCCATTGGACCAATGAACCAAAACCAGATTGGTCAATAACAGGCAGGAGTTGGTAAGTGATAGTGGTAGTTTAGCTGCTTGAAAGCGAGTTACAATGCAAGTCCTTTTTCTTTAATGCAAGTTATGATGATTGGTTTAATTTACTACCAGACTTCTAAGATTCTTCCGGTGCTGAAATTACACCAACATTTTAGCCGACCGAGTCACAATTCAAAAAGGTCTCCAGACTGATGTAGACCCCATGACCTTTGTTGACCTCCTTTGCAAGACGACCAAAGTAGGCTTATACCATTAAAGATGGGTATTGGTATGTTCATAATAGACCATGAAACCACTTATAGGGAAAAGAAGTAAAGCTAGGCGTTAAACTATAATAGGATTCACGCTGATGGGGCAGGTGGGAAGGGAGAAAGTTTTGGACTTGAATGCAATAGGGCTGGACGTGCTCAAGCGCAATATAACCCTCTGTTTATTCAGCAGGGGGAGAAAACTTGAAACTCTTCTACCAAAATTACAATTTTGATGCAGGTAAAGTGGAGGTGGGGACGATCAGGTTTGTCCATCACACCTCACAAGTTTTAACAAGACCAAAGACATTTCCAGAAAAGGGACTAGATTTTGGCACCATTAGAAATCTTTTAACTCATACATTACGCAATAGCCAACTCCATTAGTATTTTCTGTATGTTTTTCATGCATGTCTCTAAAGGGTAGTTAGGCATAATGGAGAGCAGATGGGTATAAGACATGCTCTTGGTTTTCTTTTCCAATGTTTGTCAATTAATCCTTTGAAATGTCTTGGTAGATGTCAACAAGAAATCACTTGTAAATTAGAAACAATTGTCGTATCCTCAGGAAAAATGTCTGTGTTCCTTTAACAGCCCACTAGTACTAGTAGACAGGTACATCCCGGTCATAACTATATACTTCTACACAGATTCACTAGTATTTTAGGTTGTAGATACTATATTCTTCAAAATAAGCTTTTGGCACATCCCTGATTTTTGACTTAAAAACAACACGGCGGCCAAAATAAATACAAATATTACTTAAAAAAAAATGCTAAATTTTTACTTTTTTTATATGATGAATTAAATGAAATTTCCAACACAAAAAACTCTGTTCCCATTTATTTTTACAAAAACACATGCTCTTTGCATTTGACAAAGTGAAAGTTCAAAACTTATCAAAAGGAATTCAAAATGGCACAACAAACGCTCACTACATTGATGGATTGTTCTTACGGAATATCGTTAATTATAACTCATGCATGTTAACTTATTGTTGAGAGCTACTACACCGAAAGCATATAGTTGGATATCATTGATTCTCAAAATGGCGGTAAAATATTCAAAAAGGGCTGATATTTAGGTTACATTACAGGAATGTTGTAGTACTTGAACTGTATTTGTTGGGAATATTGCGTTCTCTAAATGGTGTTATTACAATTATTAGCACTAAATTATATATAGCTACCGATTTATCTTAAAAAACAAGCTTAAATGAGCCATAGGTTGCAATATTTTTAAAAAAAAAACAGAATTTTAGACGTTTTTAGTCAAAAATTGAATTTGACCGCATTTGTATTTCTTATTGGCCGCCATTTTTGGGCAAAATGATAGTCCACAGTTTTTCTGGTAGTTGTCAAAATAGTAATAATGCATATTAAAATTAAGCTTATATTGTAAGATTAAGCTTCTGCGTTAGCTTATTGTATTTTAGGTTTTGGAGGCCATTTTTAAGTATTTGGGTTACGTGGGCAACATATGCAAGTTTTCTTGTGTAGGCTGCAAAGATCTACGCTTTCGTACATTACGTGGGTAATAAATAGTGATTATATGAGTGCATGTTATAATTGTTAGCTAATTTTTGGTCACAATTGGTATTTTGGCCGCCATTTGGTTTTTAAGTAAAATTTCACTGTGGCAAAGCTTATTGAAACAATAATTGTTAGAAACCTTAAAACACTAGTAAATAGCTTCAGAAAAGAAACCTTGTTAATTAGGTTGGAATAACATCCCTTGTCTAAACTACTAAACTAATTTCCACCCACATGCTCAAAAGTAGTGTACCGGGACCCCAGGTCATATCTAAAACTAGCTAGTGCCACGTTCAGCAGGTTTTTTTGTTGATATACGTATATGATTTATAATAAGCTTTTGCGGGCCATCCCGATTTTTTAATTTTTATACAAATTTGAACCCAAAATGAGCCGTAAATAAAAAATGTTTATCTGCCCGTGCAAAAAACGTACACAAAAACTAACAATTGATTATATTTAGTGTTTTTATTTATTTTTTAAATTCCCTTAGTTGTAGAATAATTTTTACCAGCATAAATGGAAGGTGCTTTTAAGCTTAAACTTTAGGGATGTGTATATAAACAAAATACCTAAATTTTTTTTTTTTTTTTTTTTTTTTTTTTTTTTTTAATTTCTTTAGAAAAAAATATTTTAGAAAAATAATTTTTTTTTAGGAAAATTAAAAACACCTGTATTTAAAATAGAAACACTCAATCTGCAAAATCTAACGCGAGAATTTTCTAAATTTGATTTCCTTTCATATGACACCTTATTCATAACCGAAGGAGTTGTAGGTTATTCTAAGACAAATAGGAAAAGTGGATTACTTCTAGTATTTCTAGAAATACTCAACAAAAAAGTGTTGTTGTGACACATTGCTCTTGGTTTTTATGGAACACAGAAAAATAAAAATTGTATGGATTTTTGATATTTCTTTTAAACATTAAAAACCAAACATTCAAATCTTATAACTCATAATTACTTGAGAAAAATAATTGAAATAAAATGTGTAGTTTTTCAACAAAATTTGCCCCATTTGGGTCATTTTAGCTACTGCCAAATCAGCCCCTCTACAAAAGTCTATGGGAATTGAAAAAGCATTACGTGACATATCTCTCAAAACCCTTTTTAGGAAAAAATTAAAATTGGCACACGTTCTTTCACCAAAAAAATTACCCAAACATTCATGAGAATTTGCAACAAGATCTGGGACGAAGCCCGTAGCGATAATCCTACCTTAGTAAACCGAGTGCATCAAGGATGCAGTAGTAATCCATGAATTGGGATGGTTAGGGACTGCGTAGTTGTGGGGTCAAGCCAGAGGTCATGTAGGGTCATCAAGGTCAATCTGACATTAGCCCATGGGTTCTGGCAGTGGTTATATGAGCAAGTTTGGTGCTATACAACCTATTAACTTGGAGAAAAAAATGGTTTTGTGTTTTGATTATTTGGGGCCCAAGGTCAAGTAGGGTCATTGGAGGTCCAAACGGCATATGGGCCATAGAGGGCATGGCTTGTGCACTACAATTAAGAGTTATGGACGGCGGTTTTCTCTGAATATGATTTTTACTAGGCGGGTCCTTGGAGGATTTGGCTCATCACCTGTGTTGCGATAACCTGGGTTGAATGACCCTCGGGTTTGTGGTTCCTTTGACCTTTAATGACCCCTGATGGACCTTGTCATGACCTTTAAAATTTTCGTCATCAACAATCGACCCCACCCACCAATTTTTCGCCTGGATACACCAAAGTTTACCAACCCCATTGACTTGGCCATGAGCCCTGATACCTTGTTTGACTAACTCTACCACCAACCAAAACTCATATCTCATACGTAAAGAGCATGCCAAAGTAACCATAACGCGAACCCCTGGATACCGTTGACCCAAAATACCCTTGAAAACGTGACCACAAAACCACAGCGAAACTCTCCACCATACCCCCAAACTCATATCCAACGTAAAAGCATGGCCAAGCTACCTAAATGACCCCTGAATGACCGTTCCCCAAAATGACCCCGTTGAAGAACGTGACCACAAAACTCCATTACGAAATCTACCACCAATAAACCAAAACTAATATCCTATATCCAGAGCACGCCCAAGTTACCCTATAATGACCCTGGATGACCCTTGACCCCAAAATGACCCCTCGAAAACATGAACCAACAAAACTCGTACGGCGAAACTCTACCACCATATATCCAAACTCATATCCCAACGTCAAAGCACGGTTAAGTTACGCGATAACAACCCCTGGATGACCTTTCAGAGCCTGCCCAACATTGAGATTCGCATCAGGGATTTGATCTTGGACGCAGGGAGATTTGATCTGGAATCATCAGGGAGATTTCATTAGAATCAGGAGATTTCAAAAAAATAGCGAGCATTTCATTGTAATACCTCCTCAAGAGGATACAGCCAATGGATATTGTCTAAAATCAAATTGAAAGCTTCCACATTTTAAGGAACGGTCCATTAGGAACTTAGTCCATTTGGATTTTTTTTTTTAAAAGAATACATGAAAAAGGTTGAAGTAAAGTCAACTTTAAGGTTCGTACTTGAAACGAAGCCACCATACATAGTTCTGAACTGCATCATGAGAGAGAGCTCTTTAAAAAAATAAAGCTGTCCCGAAAAAAAATGACAGGTGCCCTCCCCGTATGACAGCCCCCATTTAAGGCACTGGTCAGTAGGAACTAAGTCATATGGAGAGTTAAAAATAAAAAATTTGAAATGAAAAGTCGAAGTAAAAGTCACTTTAAAAAAGGCTATCCCAACTTGAAAAACAACGGAGCCATCTACCAACATATGAACTGCATCCATGAGATAGAGCTCTTAAAATAAAGCTTTCTCCCGAAAAAAAAATGACGGGGCTCCGCCGTCTGACAACCCCGTTTAGGATGTCAGTGGTAACAAGTCCCAACCCATGCGATTTGTCACTAATAGCCATGATGGCTCAATCACATAAAGGCAAACAGCAAATCACAAAAACAGGTTCATTCTCGTTTGTAGGCCTATTCCCTTTGCACCACGGAAGTTAATTTGGGTTAACACTCTGAAGACAAAGCATAGCCTATAGCAGTTAAATGGTTAATATCAAAATTTGCTGTGCTGGTCCATCCGAAAGTCGGGAAAAAAAACTATGTCAGCAACCAAAGACTAAATATCTTTTTGCTAAGAATGTATTACTTATTTTCTTACTGTTATAAAGTTTTTAGTTTATCTCAACACACCATCATTTCCCATGACCCCTGATACCTTTGACCCCAAAATGACCCTCTCGAAAATGTTGACCATAAACACGCGTAGGGCAAAACTCTACCACCATAGACCAAAACTCATATCCATACGTCAAAGCACGGCCAAGTTACCATCCCGATAACGACCCCCTCCAAATCGTGACCACAACCTCGTAACTTCGGATGCTCTACCACCACAAAAACTCCAAAAAACAAATTTCTTCTCCGAAAGTAAAAGGACGGTGAAACACATAATCCGGACAGACCCACAAAAGCCCATAAAGTTGATTTTTTTAGTATATAGAATTTTGACCAAAGTGGGTCAAAGTTCACATAGGGCCTTAGAGTCAAAAGGGCACATGGGTCATATAAGGCATTCGCCCTAGACAAAAGTAGCACACCTTCGGCATACGCCTAAAATGTACCTACTTTGGATGCCCAGTTTTGGAACGCCAAATAGGCACATTTTAGGTACAAATTAGGCAATGTACCTGTGTAAACCAAAAATACCCAATTTGTACCTAATAATGTGCCTAAATTGTGCCTATATTGCGAGCTCAAAATGTGGCCATCTGTAAAATATAGAGGAACATTTTAGGTACATGTACACCGAATATGTGCCTAAACTGGTAAAGCCTAAAATGTGCCGAAACTGTGCCTATTGCTGTTCCGAAATGGTCATCTGTAACATATGCATACTTTAGGTTCATGTACCTAATATGTGCCTAATGTGTACCTATTGCTGTTCCAAAGTGTCCATCCTGTAAAATATAGGCATCATTTTAGGTACAATTTTGCCTAAACTGTGTCTACTGCTGTTCCAAAAGTGGTCATCTTGCTGTAAACATAAGGCCACTTTTAGGTACTGTACCTAATAGTGTGCCTAAAGTGGTGCCTATTTTTGTTGGTTCCAAAAGTGTTCATCTGTAAAATCATAGCCATTTGATTTTAAGGTTTACGTACCTAATGTTTTGCCTAAACTGTGCCTTATTTCTGTTCCAAAAAAAGTGGTCCATCGTAAACATACGGCCCATTTTAGGTACATGTACCTAATATGTTCCTAAACTGGGGCCTTATTTCGGTTCCAAAAGTGGTCATTATAGGCACACATTAGGTCAACATGTACCTAATATGGTGCCTACACTGTCCTATTGTTTGTACTCCAAAAAGTGTCATTATAGGCCCAATAGGTAGGTACATGTAACCTACATTGTGCCTATTGCTGTTCTAAACGTGGTATGGTAATTTGTCACCACATAATAAAATACATGCGATATTTAGGTCTGTCATACATCAACAGATTCACCCCAGCCCCACCACACGCACCACACACACACAGTCATTTGCATGCGCACAACACACATACATGCATGCAAAGGGTCATGCCCTCACACAAGGAAATTATCTATAATGGATAGCTAATATACACAAGAAAAGATTATGATCAACTGAATGAGTGGCCCTATTATTTACCGTGTAGGTGGACTATGAGTTTGACGAGAATAAACACTTCTAACTCCAGATCCAGATGATTTTTCTTAATGGCCGTATCCTATGTTACATTATTCTAAAGAATAAAAGTTTACTCCATCAATCTGAAAATCTCAAACCTTGGCAAATTGTAGGTAACTAACGTGAGTTGACTATTTTTATAGCAGAAAAATTATTTCAATATAATTTTTTGCTTTTTTTAAGTTTTTTATTTTTTTCTTGTAATTTTAAGGGCAAAGTCATCACTTTATCACTGTTAATGCACTGAATTGATTTCAAGTTACAATGTATCCATAGTGTTGCATTATATGTGTCTTAAGTGAAAACAAAAAGATGGTTATGATTGCTTTACATTTCATATAAACCAGGCTGAATTTCGTATTGGTACCATACAAAATTAGGAAAATTTCACAATGTGTAATACCAAAGAAATAATTTTCCATGTTCAGCTTGATAGGGGGTTATTTATAACGGAAAGCTAACATCTGCACCAAATGAGGGGTTTTGATTTTTTGTTAATGCACACCTGATATTTGGAATCTCGTTCACCTTTAAATGTGTAGTTCAACAGTTTTATATTCTATCATAAAAATGTACTACTATTGAATTTAAAGCATAAGTTATTGATACATAATATATAGGCCTATCCAATATTATTAACGGTGCATTTACTTTTTGAGAGAGAAATGAAACACGCAAAACACTTTGCGATTGTGCATCATCAAGCATCAAAATACTCCATAAGCACATTGTCACATTTCTCAAACGAAAAATTATGCATGTTCAGATCTGAAGGGATTAACATGATTAAGTTTGGAGAATTACTTCTTGTTATTGGCGCAATAATACAAAATTCCTGGGACCTTTAGTTTTATTTGAATGGTAAGCAACTGAAAACACCTAGAGTCTGTTTTTTAAAGAGATTATCTAAATCCAAATATCCGGTAAGGAACCAAATGTGTGCAACAATCTAACATAATCACGCACATACGATGCAATTACTGTGCTGCTGTTGAAATACGTGGTGCATCTTTAACCTGTTCATACGTGAAGAAAACAAAAAGATTCATTTGGCTTTAAAATTATGCAAAACAACGCATGTTTAAAAATGCAATTTTTACAAACAATACCCACTGTGAAATAAGTAAATCAGTCCCATGCAAGACACAGGTGTTCAAGCATGCCAGTATACCCGTGCAACAGCCACCTTTCAATACCTTGTGCTATTTTTGTTCAGTTTTGCACTGGACACTGCAATATATACTACTGCAGTACTTGGTATACGTAAATTACCTGGAAGTTAATGAATGTTTCTTATCAATGTCTTGCTACTAA
The DNA here is from genome assembly GCA_023653785.1 of Ophioderma brevispina. Lineage (NCBI taxonomy): Eukaryota > Metazoa > Echinodermata > Ophiuroidea > Amphilepidida > Ophiodermatidae > Ophioderma > Ophioderma brevispina. The sequence continues at coordinate 23,234 of JAMKCH010041723.1, forward strand.
AAAAAGACAACATCCTGCTTCATGACCAACCATGTTGCAGTATTAACTGGTATAGCAAAGTCACATTTTTTGTACCATTTAACATTGCTCACTACATGTACATGTACAATAACTGTGCGGAATTTCTTTTCACTAGGCCAACAAGTCCATGAACAGTAGTGCTATATTCCTTTCAGTTAAATAACTGTGTGAACACCAGTAACCTACCTCACTTTGTGTTAATGTCTGTATATTCTGGCATGTTTCAAGCTCCACGCTTAATAAAAAATGAGAATAAACCTCTTCACAGTTGCATTTGTTTCCCACTTTTGACTTTTCTAAGCTTTAAAATTCAAATTTTTCCCCAACGCCACACAGTTTGAACTGTTGAATACTGGCGCAGTGTTTTAAGAAAATCCCTCCTATTTCCCTTATGGCACCATCATCAAAATTTTAATCCCCATGTAAGGTACATGTTAGGCACATTTACCAGGAGGGGTGGAGACAATTATCTTAAGTCCAAATAGGCACCTTTTACGGCACAACTGTGAATTTAAAATTTTCTAAAGTTCCAAATAGGCACTTTAGGCACACATTGCTGAAGTGAAAAATTTCTAAGTCCAAATAGGCACATTGTTAGCACAACATTGATTAAGCTAAAATTGCTAAGGTCCAAATGAGGCACATGTTAGGCCACTTGAGAATCGAAAATTTCTAAGTCCCAAATAGGCACATTTTAGGCACACGTAATGAGTAAAAGATTTTCTAAGTCCAAATATGCCATTTTAGGACGATGTAGGCATACTTTTAATCGTAAAAATGAATAGTCCATTTTTAGGCACCTTCTCGGATGTACCTAAAGTGTGCCGATTTAGCATAGGGCAATTTTAGTTAATTATAAGTACCAATTAGGTATATTTGCATGGTGCCGACGTGTGGTCCAGGGTGCGCATACATTAAGAGTCCTGACACGTGTTTCCTTTAGTTTGTCATAGCATTTAGTTTCAGAAGAAGTGTTTTATTTGTAGATGACAAAATGTGGGGGTCCAAATGCCATATAGGGTCATTAGAGGCCACTCTCTATATACTCATATGACAAGTCTTTGGTCAGTGTTTCTTTTGACTACGTGTGAAGGTAATCGGCAAATTACACTAAAACAGTTTACATTCACACTCCAGTTTCCACGGCATGCCTTACAATAATCTGTAATGCATCAAGCTTGATAACACTCGTAGATGCATCCTTCTTTTACATCAATCATTGACCTGGGTGGTGCACACTTAATAAGTATCAGAGGGTCATGACATACTGGTGCAGAGCAAACTTCGGGTCTTATACGGTTTTTTTTTGTTTAAAAAATTCTCTTTAATTTTGTATGTTTCGGCCACTTTGAGGAATATCCCCGACAAAATAAGAGGTTTTATTGACAAATTTTCGCTGACTCTTGTTGAACAATTTTTAGATATTCCTATTCAAAATGTAATGACTTTTCCTGGCAGATGTGTTCCAAAGATTTCCACTTAGTATTGATTGGTTAAACCACGCCACTAATTTTCAACATTTTCCCGCTTTCAACGAAGCGGGATATTAAAGGTAAATCGAATGTTATCCATCATGTCGTGGAGCACCCGTCGACACCAAAGTCTAAAACCCGTCAAATTAGGTAAGCTGTTTGTCGCCCACTCCAATAGATATAGTATCCCAGTGTAGGGTTATTAAATATATTCCGAAGTATGCCCATCGCTGTCGCATTTGAATACCCTCTTTTGTTTTATGATATTTATAGGATCGAATATTTCTATCTAGAAAACCAACTTTCAAGGCCCACTATGATACCAGAACGGCGGCTTTCAACTGTTTCAAAGTGCGTTAAAAAGGTCAACGTAGTGGAACATCGATTAGAGGAACAGCCACGCTGGCGTGGTATACAATTGTCGCAGCAATGTCCATTGTCATCGAAAACAGCCAACAAGACTTAATGACACCAGATAGGTTTCTTCAGCGGTACACCAAAATGGGTTTTCTCCAAGACCTCCAAAATATAACAATATGCATACCTAAAAATTCTAAACTTTGCCGTCGAAACCAACAACCAACAACCCCCTTTTCAATCCATAAACACTATGCAAATCTTTCGTATAAATTCCCATAATTGGTAAAAAAGGCTTGCCCTTCTTGCAAAGGACGATACCACGATACCAAATTTGCTAGGTACGGACTTAATATTTTTGGAGTTTGCTTTCACTAGTAGGCAAATTGTACTTTGCTGAAATTCTTTGAGACTTGGTTGCAAATACCCCGGATTATAACAATAACTCAAGTCTGATCTCAGTAAACACTTTCTTTTTTTCAATCTCCTATTCTAGTCGGAACGACCTTCATCTTCATCCAGGGAAATTTTTTTACACTAAATCTACTCAAGTCAAATGACCTTGCACTTTGTTAAACCAACCTAGCTCCTGGTAAGCCCTTGGTATATATGAGCTGATATGGTAACACGATCACCATTTAATTTTCCACCCTATAACCACCGTTAGAACCCCACCCCACTAGAACCGTTATAGTTGCACACCTAAACCAATAGCATTCAGTAAGAAAGAACGACAAGCAGGCATCAATGATTGTCCAAAACTTACAAAAAGATACAAAACACCCCAACTGCCCCCTCACTAAATTCCCAAAAATAATACCTACGGCAACGCCCATTATCTCCAGAACATTTGCCGAATTTTCGGGAAAACGGACATAAACGGCCGACTAGTTTTTCGCAAATAAGAACCGACATAATTAAAACAAACAAGCCGCTCTCGATGGCAATAATCCATCAATTCAATGATTGATGGATTAAAATCAGGGTGGCCCAAAAGCTGATTTGATAATATAGTTATACAACATAAAAATAACTAGTGATAGTGGTAGGAAGTATATTAGTTAAGACCTGGGGATGTACCTGTCTGTATTGGTTGATGTGAGTGAATGAGCTATCACATAATGTTTACAAACGATGGTAGACTAAACCATGTACAGAGTCAACTTCAGGACTTTCAAGTTCCAGAACTCACAATTGCTACTCCAATTTACCCAATCTCCAACCTAACAACTTGTCTAATCATTCTGTGTCCCACTCTCTTTTTTGCGACATCGATGAAGCGGATCAAGACCAATCTCTGCAAACACAAAAGAACTTGTTCCTGCTTTAGGACACACCAAGTTGCTACACTCTATTCCAAGTACACAGTTCATTATTCCCCACTCATTTGTGCATATGATCAACAAACTTGCTTCTCTGGGACATACTGTGATAATACAACGCAAATACCTTAAAGCTTTCATAGAAGCTATACCATTTTATTGTTTATTTTTTTCCCAAGCTGAATATGTCCATGAATTATCACCTTTCTCTAAAGTTACAGAACGGCATTTTTTTAGTTTTAATATTTCCTGGCTTTATTTTTTTGAAAATTGCACTTTTTAACAAAACCACCAAATCTATACAAATGAATATTTTCTGTTTTTTCTTAAGGTACAACAGACATTTCAAGTCATCCACTTCCTGTGATATGTAGTGGATTTCATAGATATAATTAGACACTCCGTACATTCCTACCTTATTTATTTGGCTACAGAATACCTTACAGATGAAAACAAAGGCGATTCGCGTATATGCATTATTTCAATAGAAACATATGCTGAATTTTTGATTTTCCTCCTGTAGGAAATTAGATTTCACACATTTTTTGTACCAAAACACAGTTCTCAGACTAGTCCTTTTAGAAAGCATATTTTTGACAGAGAGCTTTACACAAGTGCAAGAACATAATTTTCTATTTTTTTTAGGGACACCGTGTAATTTGAAATCTCTGTTGCACCTTTACTCGGCTCTTAATATTGATGCACAAAAATCATGTAGTGTAAAGAGTTGAGTCTGCATGCAAGTTAGCCACACCTTTATTTTTCTCGCCAGGTGTACATAATTTCAAGTATTATCTTGTATGTCTATTTTTCCATTGTAAATCAAACCACAATTTGTTGATTCTCACGGTACAGAAAACAGATCTTGTACCTAAACAATTTGGGTCCTACAATTACTTAAAACATGTTAAAAACAGATATAAAGCCAGGTGGTTTTTTTTCGTTTAAAAATAATCTTAGGACAGGAGTATAGCCAAGATAATTCTTTTGATTTTTGTAAAGGTGTAACAGAGATTCATATAACAAGGTGTCCCCTAAAAATGATTTTTTTGCCGGGTCGCACTAAGTCTATTTGGTAACGAAAGTGTTTTATTTTGTGTGTATAATGATTGGGGTACGTTCCTGAAAATTGGCTGTAATTACTATGTGTAGGTAAATGAATTTTCAAGAGACAAAAATGACAAGTAACGGCTAATGTTCAATCAGGAAATTGTAAAATATACTTCTAGACTCAACTGTATACGGCGTTTTTTCACCCACACATTTTACACTAACTTGGAGATACATGCATAAATGCCATAGCTAACCCTGTTTCAATTCAAATATCAGGACCTGGGTGAAGGTCGTGTATTTTCAGAGGATTCTGTAGCTGTATGTCAACACATTTGGTCATATTGGAAAAACATGGAATAACTGTAGACTTGCTCCCAAGTCCATTCTATTAATATCATCTCTGCCTTAACATGTTATGGGTGTTTACATTACACATTACAGAGTGCTGGCACAGTCAGGAAGCAATACTCTTATATACCCTGGTATTGCGTGGTCAAGGTAGCTAATAGTCCCATATCAGCCAGCATTGAAAGCAAATCTAAACAGCTGCAGCTAGCAGCATGAGTATGTGCTACCTTGAAGTCTAAATTTACAAATAATTTACTTCAAAACCTACATTAGACTATGGGGCATAGACCAAGTAACAAGCTGCCTAACAAAATCCGTAGTCCATTCAAAGGGTGAAGACAAAACCTGGTGTAAGATTATTGATAAATGATTAACATGACATAACCGTCTGTTTGCCCCAAATAAAACTGCACATTTTCTGAAAAATGAATAAAATGTACATCAATTTGCCTCTTTCTGAATATCCGTGACCAATGGATATGTATAGACTTCAGCAAACCATTAACTAAAGGTATTACAATGCGGCCCGGTATGCGGGTACCTTGTTATATCCAGGTGTATCACCTCACGATTCGGGTGTTGCGTAACAAAATACCTGTTGCCTCTTTCACAATACCATGGACATAATGCTAACTAACCAGTTTACATATGATATAGGTCGTTGACCCTAAGTTTTCTTATGTAAGAGCGGGGTGTTCGTAAATTGTAGGTAATGTGTGTAAATGAAACAAATGAAGTTAAGGCAATTACGTTACGTATTTAATTCTGCACAAAGTTGTTAGGCAAAGCTTGCCCAGCAACAATTCTTGGCATGTATGTTGGTTTGGTCTTTCTTCCCTTTTCGAATATATAAAGTGAAAAAAATGGACCAAAACAGTTAATTCGAACACGCACTATAGAAGTTAAAGATTTAATTATCTGCGAATGAGAGAAGTATTTGCGCTTACGTCATTAAAAAAAGAATTCGTCTAAATCGGAGACGTGGACCATATGAGTCCATGTTCAACCGCGAGACAATATATCAATGCGTCTGCACTCCCAGATGAAACGGAATCTGAAGTGTTTTTCTACAACCACATTACCGGACTGGTGAATTGAATATCTTTAGCTCCATTGTGTGCGAAGGCTATTGTTCTATGGTCACTGATATGGGGGGAAATAAATTGAAGTGACTTGTATTCTTTTCAAGAAATGGGCAAAGGTTGATTTGGGGCAACAGATTAGTATATGATTTTAATAATTTATTTTGAATTGCCGCTTGGTTGTGCTCTCCTCCAGTGATAGGGATTACGAATCAACAGCGCAGAAGGGCATGCCCCATAGCCTACATGTATGTTCTATAGAAATGATTCGAGTACCTGCTTGAATATATTTTACTTGATTTGCGCTGTTATTTGAAGAAAACCATTTTAATTATTCTGGGTGTGTATAAACAATTACCTTCTCTGGTATACTAGATGAGACCCCCCAAAAAAATTTGTTTGTCCTCATCCGACCGACCCTAATTTTGGAAATCAGGAAAAAATTTTTTTTTTCTTTTACTGTGCAAAAGAATATGACCGTAATTTTGAAAAATTCCTAAAAAGTTTTTTTTTTTCAATTTTAACTTTCTGAAATGTAAAAAAGATGTTTAAACAGTTTCTTAGCATGTTAGTTGGGTTTCATAATGTACAAAAATGCATTTTTGAATAAGAATCAACTTGATTTTTAGTGTTTGCTTAACTTATTAATACAAACAAACATGTTTCCATACAGTTTGCTATTGACATTAAAAAAAAAAAGTTTTTCCGACCGACCGACCCAACCCTAAAAAGTCATCTATGGACAATCAAATATTTTTTTTGGGCCTGAATAATAGGCCAAATATATATTTTGGTATGTTACTTATGGAAAGAGGCACTCAAGTTTATGTTTATATTCCCTTGGCCTGTGTAATCATTTAGATTTATTATCATCAAATTACCCAAGGATTCAGACCACAATGCAGATTCCGGATTCGAGTATTTAGTAATTAGTGAAAATTGATCATAATTGTATAACAACATGTTTAATACTGTAGCGTATTAAATTTAAAGCTATTTAAAAGGCGCGAGTAGCCATGGTAAGTCCACAGTGTGAAAAAGTTACTACATCTTCCAAAGTGGGACAGGCCCAAAATTTTGAATGAAGTGACATTTGCTGTAACCCATTTAGGTCTTGGGCCAGCCAGCCAAAAATGGGTGTTCACTACCTAAGAAGGGTACAAATTCTAGCAATGCTTTTTGAAAAGCTACATGTCTCTAGTGTATGAAATGCCATGCTAGGTAATTTTAAGGAGTAGCTTAGTCTCGGAATTCAGTCGTTTTTTGAAGAGTGTGAAAATCCTCTATTAAAAATTGATATACACAATATGGATAACAATATACATGATTTGGTCAATTGAATGACTTATACATTGGCTTGAGTAATTCTAACTATCAGTTGTTAATGTTTTTAATGAAATATGCATTATGAAAGCATAAATATCCCTTCCATTCCTTTGAAAATCTAGGTTTACGCATTTTTGATACATATCACGGCATGGGAAAATATTTTTTGTATCTTAAAAGAAAAACAATTGCTTTTAACACAAGGTTTTATTTATGGAGACTCAAAATACCCACTTTTACAAGATATTTCTTTTTTTTTTCAACTGAGAGCTTTCCGCCCACCCTGGGTGGTACTTTTAATCACATTTTAATTGAAGCTAAGCAAAGAAACTATCAAGCAAGCCATTTCACGCACAAAGGGTTGGTCAACCAACTTAAACCAACAAAATGCCTCAAAGCTCCACTCCAAATATATGCATACTTCATTTTGTTGTCTTTAATTTAAACTAGTGCATTCCCCATGTGTGACCTTTGGCATATGTGTGTGACCTTTAACCTCAGATTTGTTCTGTGCTCAGTACGACGGTCTGGACAGTATTTGCATGCATATTAAATTAGCCACCCTAGTGACGTAGCAAGGTGAGAAACTAGATCCCGCCAACTATAGAGCAATTACTTTACTGTCCATCCCAGGGAAAGTATTCTGTAGAATTATCCTCAACCGGATCCAGGACACCATAGATGACTACCTTGGAGAGGAACAATGTGGTTTTAGACCACGCAATTTATGGGGAAGAAAGTGTTTGTG
>JAMKCH010041724.1:0-12562 GCA_023653785.1 Ophioderma brevispina
AATCTGCCGTAACATTTGATCAAAACTGTTGTCACATGCAGGTGTAAATTTGCTAGGTGGTAGAGGTAGATCGTCCATTATGATTACAAACATTTCGGACCAAATTTCTACTTGATTTTGAAAGTGTTGTTGGACTTGACTTAAAATGCTCCAATTGCAAAAACTTTGATCCATGCAAATCGTCTGTGGACTCACACCACTAAATAAAACTAGGTGTAGCAGACGACGTCAGTGTTGAGACAGTGTTGGCGTCCCAATATGGCCCCTGCCTAAAGAGAGTCACAAAATGTTGATAAGTTAAAAAAACACTAAATGAAATGAAATTTGAAATTAATCATAATGGTGGACTAGTAACAAACCATTTGGGTGGTAAAAATATTTTGTCTGTGACATTTTTGTATAATTTCGGAGGTAAATTAGGCATTTTAAGCAGTGGCGACACAATTTTGACACCTGATATAAGTAGGGCATGCAGAGCTATTACATCTGCAGAAAATTAGAAAAATCCATGCGGGAATCTTGCCATATAGGCTACAAAGGAAATGATTTGTATGTTAATTAGTGCAATGATATGCCCATTCTTCCATAGAGAGAAATGTTAAACTAGATTTAAGAAAAAATCACATTTGCCTTGCAATGAAATTTCATAAAATTTACACAGCTGATGAAGTGAGTGGTATAAATAATCCACATTGTCAGAAGTGTGTCCAATTGATATTTTTTTTAATCATGCTTTGCATAATAAATGAGGCCTTCAAACAGCTGTGTGAATGACTCGACTCACCTTACTCTTGACTCAACCTTTTTATGGACTCGACTACAAGTCTGACAAATATTACAGGGATAAGCAGCGATTTTGCCGATCCGAAACATCGGAAAAAATCATCAAAATTCGTTATTTTTGGGATTTTTGTTTACTGCAGGACTGTGCTAACATAACCTGCATGGTTGTTGGCTTGAATGTGAAATCCGGTATAAAGAAAGGGCAGTACTTTTGGCCGATTCTGCGATTTCTTACGGCGTATACAAGTGCTGATTTGATATCTAAAAGCCAATGGTCGGTATTCACAAAGAATTGTCTGCTAACTTTTAGTCCCAGGACTAAGTCCGTCTAGAAGGACCCTCTTAAAAGTGCATCTCTTTCCAAGAGCTTTTTCTGCTTGAAAAGTCCAAAGAGAAAGTCAAGGGGTAGGCACTCAAAGATGCGAACTTACCTATTTTTCAAATTGTTTCTCTGTCATATTCTGTTTTTTTCCAAAAAATTATTTAAGGAGGGTCTGGTAGATGGATTAGTCCTGGAATCAAGAGTTAAGCCAGGATAAGTTCTTTTGTGAATCGGGCCAATCGCTATGAATATCCCAGATTTACAAGCGTAATTGTGCCACACAACCGGGACAGTTGACCTCAACTCAAACATTATTGATCTTGGTTATTCTGTATTGTTGTAAACCACAATCGGCTCTAGTAGATTGAGAAGCCATTGGTGTATGTCTAATGCGAGAAGATGGGTGTAACAAATTACTTAATACTTCATTTTTTCACTATTTGGTATTTTTGTTCCTACAGTGAAAGTAGTTTGTTGAATGTACATACTTATCTGGTGATTTTAAAGCTTAAAAATGCATTTCCCAGTTTTCAATTCTCTTGCATTATCGCATGCTATCCTTAGAACACAATATTTTTATGCACTAATATTAGATGAAATTGATTGCATTATAACATTACTAAAATATGGAAGAGTGAACAATGTTGGGAAACCTGCGTTAGCTCCTTCCAGGTTTATGGAACTGATATTTCCCAGAGGGTGTTTTGAATCAATCCCATAAGCATAGCACATTTGCCTATACTATTTTACTAAATACATGTCAGTATTAAGGGATAAAACGGGTTCCAAAAAGTTAAGAACCACAGGATATTCCAATCTGTACTAAAATCCCTAAAGTAAATAATGCTTTGTGGGGCAAAAAATGGGCATTCAAGTCAGGGTTTCATTTTCATGTATTAAGAATAGGATTTTTTATGGGATCCCATGACCCTATTGAGGTTGCAATTTCCCAAAAAAACTGGTGCATTGTGGATTGACTCCAAAATACCCTCTGGATATTTCCGTTCAGAATGGACAAGGAGAGTTCTAAGAAATGGCTTATGCAATACATATATTTTTTTACTAAGTTGTTACCACACTTATAATTTATTACCCTGTACAAACACTATGAACTGTTCACCATGCGGTGAGTCTTCAATTCTCCCCTTTTCAGGTAAGCTGAGCATTCGGATGATGCCATAATAACGCAGACAATTTAAGGTCACTTTGTTTATAGCCAACTGTATAAAATCAGCACACTTACAAATGCACATATAGGAAGGCAAGCGAGGATATTTAAAAAACTACATACATAGAAACATATCTATATAAGTTTCATTATAAATGTAGAATCTGACAAATGAAACCACGACTCCAACCCCTATCTGACTATGATACATTTTAAATATTATTGAACACAATCTTAGCTTTATACAAAGGCACATGGGTTTTTCCACAGATTTAGAAAAATACATACTATAACACCAAAACTATCATTGGTCCACATATATCCTCCCTACCCCCTCCCGAGAAGCTTCTGGAAAGATTCTCAGTATCTTCTAGTAGCTCATGATGGTCATGGAAAAAAAATTAAATTTTCACTAAACAATTGGCATTTTTTACCCCCCCCCCCCCCGAATGAAAACGAAAGGAGTACATCAAAATGCTGACTGATATATCCCCAGTTGAAATCCAACGTGGTTCAATAACTCTGTGCAATTCAAGTAAGAACTGATTTAGTTGTGGAGATAATACAAATTAAATCGCTCTTCAAATGCACGGTTTGGTCATTGCGCACATTTTGAGGTAGTCTCACAACCTCCTAGATCTAATGGTGTCGGTAATACAGTCAGTAGTAGTACTCGCTCTAAAAGGGCACGACCCCCAAAAAGGAACGTGGCCATTTCAGGCGTCAGTGGGAATATGTTACCAACCAAATATTGTCCCTGGACCCTTAATTTGTGCGAATTCTGAAGAGTTTAGCTCTGGACATATATTGCATACAAAACCCACCATGAGCTACAAGAGTAGGAGTAAGGTGTAAGCTTCAATCTCAGCACAGTCCAGTAAGTGTTAATTATTAGCAAAGCAAGGGTACTCTTTAACACAGAGAAGTGTTCTAATGTACAGCTTATATGCTGTTAGTGACTTGTACAAGTAAATTTGTCATTCACCAAAAACAAAATGTACACTTTGTCAGCAAAAGCTAAAAGTCTACAAAAGAATGCCTGTATGTCAAACTTATACGACCAGTTTGTTTGTGTATCCGCAGTGGCGTACCGAGGCCAAGTCGATTCAGAGGAAGCAAAATTGTAGCCAAAGAGGGATGAAAAAATGCATATTTTGGTCTATAACGTCCCATTTTTTCTGAGCCGAGGCGTCAACTTGCCCGCCTGCCGGTCACCACTGTTATCAGTGTGTAAGAGATTTGTGTTGTTAGGAAATAATGAGAACTGTGTCTTAATTGCACGCGATTTCATGAATTTAGACTGTGACTAAGCGTGTATAAGTGACGTTTTTGAAAGAAGGTGCCATATGCCTGTGCAGCGATTTTAAGTTACTTTGTACTTGTAGGGTTACTGAGTATATGCTAAAGTAGTACACTTCAATGTGCATATATGCTTATACACCTGCTATGCTAATAGGTAACCGCAATATACTAATTAACTTTATTGAAATGTTTTTTACTTTGCAATTTTAAAAAATATAGTTTTTTTTTAAAGTTGAGAGCATAAAAACCAAAAAAAAAACCCAAAAACAAAAAAAAACAAACTCCCCCCCCAAAAAAAATAACGCAATTCAAATTTGTCATACACATGACAGAGGTTTCGCTTGGAGGACACAGCGGGTTGAGCAAACCCATAAACGTCTAAGCGAACACCTATTCGACGCAACTGTCAATGAAATCTTGTCACAGGAGGTGATTTTGAATCACACCGGCACATAGGAATAGGTGTTCGAGATAAGATGTTTATGTGTTTCTGCACCGTGCTACTGATTAATAATAAAACTTGAAGAAAGAACATGGGTGGTCACGTTATTGAAATCCCATAGGGGGATTTAACTCTCGCCAGAATTGTCCAGAGTTAAAACTGTGACGCGAGAGTCACATGCTTCAACACAGAAGTGAATGCGATTGGTTTGAGTAGGTTGGCCTCCTCATTGGTACGTGCAGACGGCTACCCGTCAGTGGCGTAAATTTCTTTTTGACATGGGGGGGGATGGGGTTGACGAAAATTTATGACTGAAACAGGGTTTGCTTGGAAAAGAATCCATTACTAGCACAGGTGCGCGCGAAGCGCTAAAAATTTTGCCATGTAGAAGCTAAAATCCTTAAATGTAATTGCAACTAGAACAAAATACTCGCGAAGCGCGCGAAATGATACCAATTTTTAGCTATTTATGGTAATGGTGATTTGGTCAAAAAACAAATGAACAGCATCAAACAATGGGGGATGATCGCATGACCATCCCCCTCATCAAAAATATTGGGGGGATATATCCACCCCATCCCCCCAGGGATTTGCATATGCTACCTGTAGTTTCCGCCCCTTTTACAATATTGTGGCGCACACACGTTGCCGACCTCTGAACAATTCTGGCAGCAACTTTAAAATAAACAATGATCTATCAGGATCCCTTCACCTGAAATGTCTCATCTCAGGTCTACCTACCAAAGATGATTAGCACCAAGTTTGGTATCTGAACAGAAATATGAATATTTGGTTCAAAACAACCAATACAAAAATATTTCCAGTGAAAATGCCACATGTTACTTGGTCAAATCTGAAAACCGGCATGTGAAAGAAAATTGAGTGATAAAGAAATGGAGTCCACATAATCTCCATGGAACCTAATAATTTGATTCTACAATGGAACATAAATCCTGTATTGTTTATGCCATACATTGGTAGCTTGGGGAATATTTTGAAAACCAGATTGTTTTGGTCATTATCAACCACCCTTTCATCTGTAAAATATGGATTACAATTTGCCACTTAAATAAGCTAGATATTTTAGTAATCCTATGAGTTTAAACATTTTAAAGCACACACACACACAAATAAAACTGGACAAACCAAATTAAGACAGAACAAAAAATTACATATAACTAAATACAACAAAATGGTTCTGACTGTATACCTTTGGGCAATTATTCTCTATAGATCTTTTTCCCTTCTCTGCCCACCATGCACTATTTCAAGGGGTTGCAAGGACACATTCTCTACATTACACCAAATGTCGGTTTTACTTCGCAATCTAGAAACGGGGCTGTAGTATCCCCTTTAGAAAAGGTGCCACAACTGGGAAACAAAACAGGTCTATACCATTATGATTTGAGGTATTCTCCATATACTATCAATCATAAATGGTGACCTACTCCCACAAAACCAACCATCAAGTTTTTCAACTTAATTGTTGCTTTGTGATTCGAACAGTGAACACATTTTTGTTTGGCGATTCATTATACATCCATGATGTAAAAAGTATTTCCAAAATATCAGTTGATTCTGGTGGTGTATTTTATGTATGGCAATATCACATTGCCCCTTATAGGCCACTGTTTTGTAATTTTCTGTCTGTGAAAATACAAAATTACAAACGTTCTTGAAGAAGCATACTTGTAACAGAAAGTGATTGATGAACCTCCACTCTGCTGATTACATTGCAACAATCGAACTTTCCAAACACTTTTCCACATAACGTTCTCTTTTGTCGTCGCATTGAGGATTTTGTGAAGTTATCCAAACATCAAGATTCGTGATGGAGGGTTAAGAAATCTTTTCACATATATAAGCAATTAACATTAAACTCCAATTTGCCATGAGATCGATTATTGATGTTTGTGCTGAAATAGTATATTTCAAAAAATTTTATCTGCGGCCCTGTCCATTCTTAATACAATGTGTCTAAATATGAGATTACAGGCAGTATTTAAAGAACTCCATGCCCCTTTAGCATATTCACAGGCACTCTTGTGGGCAATTTAAAAATAAGCCCAAAACCAAGTTTATTATATCGTTACAGCACAAGCATCTACAGGAACCCAGTTATTCATGTTTCAAGAATAAAACAGCACTAAATTTTCCAAAATAAATGTAAAGGGGTATACAAATTGGACTATAGGTGATATTCTTAAGGAAACCTTATACAGAGAAACCTGTGTTAAAAATGCCAGAAGGCTATCTAACTCCAAAAGTGACACTTTTTCCCAAACGTGATAATTGCTGCATAACAGTGTTTACTTTTTCTCATACACGAGATGCCGTTTTCTTACGCCGTCTGGTAGCCTATAATAACAGCAGCTTAATCATAGTGTCCATGTCAGACAACAATGGTTCCAGTCCAGGTTCCCTGATTCTATTTCTGCTGAAGTGCTACACAGTTCAGCAACAATTGATCTCCTCTTAGCCGTGTAGTGCCGCAATCCACTGAAAGATTAGAGATATCAGAGAATCTTCTATTTTCTTTTAAACATGTCTGCTTTATTTGCACTGTCGATTTGATAAAATTGTAATCTTACAATACTACAACTTGTACATTACAGACGATGTGTGGCCTTGTGGTTAGAGTATCGGCCCACAGTGGCCTGAGGCCCCGGTTCGAATCCTGGTCCAAAGTCATACCAAAGACTGAAAAATGGTACATAATGGATTCTTGTCAAATGCTCGGCCTGGGTTATGGAAATGGAAATAATAATAATAATTGTCGAGTTATAACTGTGCATATATCCACCTACGGGTGCCTCAAGGCGCGATTGCCAAATTATTATTTACCCACTGCATCAGGAAATTGGTGCTGCCATGTGCTGATTTCAACGTGGAAGTCTTAACTTGTACCAGAATGAAGGGCTTGAAGTATAGGGCTATATCATCAACTGCCATGGTCCTTTTCAACCAGCTGAAGTATATAATGATTAATATCTGGTGTCAAAAATCCAACCCAGGGCTGACCAGGATCTTCACATCATCTGTGAAGTCTGATGTGATAGGTTTGAAAGGTCTCGATGTTGGCCTCCAGATGGTGCTATTTTGGCAGATGACTTGCCTTGTTATTATCATCATCTAACAATGAAATGATCATACCTAGCCAGAATAAGCTTGGCATCGCGCTTCTGAGCCATTTCTGCACACACACGCACTAACATTCATATATATATACTTCTATCTACCTTAGAAGCCTGTCAGAAAGCTGAAAGCAACCAAATCACAGTGCCGTTTCTTTCACCTGGTGAAAATTTTGCACCCTTACACTTTTTGCACTCCTAGCAGGTTGTAATCTCGGTGTTGCATTGGTTTCTGACCCACTCCTATCAGTGGAGGAGTTGTTGTGAAGTGGAGTCAATGGTCTACCCGGCCAATTACTACCAGTATGTTGGCTTTCATTTCTTGGTCATGGGTCCTAGGCGTGAATGTTGTGGTGAGACCCTGTATGTGTACAGGGTAATTCCTGTCAGTTTCGGTCTCGTGTGAAGACACATTTTTGCGCAGTTGTGTTGTGGAACGGCTTTCTAGTGATGGCAGTTGTTTTGGAATTGGCTGCAGCCTCGCTTCCCTAGGATGGTTAGTTCCTCCCGTGTAATAACTCTGTGGAGAAGAAAATATGACAAAATTGTGTTACTTAGCAACTAAAATGTCTTCCAATTAAGCCAATAAAAGAAACACTGTTGGCAAATTTGCCCCATGCTGACTAAAGATTGTGATATATACATGTACCTTTTCAGAGGTGGTTGGTGTTTGGGTTAATTTTCTCAATGCCCTCTGCTGCTTGTGGTTCCAGTCACTGCTACTGCTAGTGCTACCATACACTGACTTTGTTTGGGATAACCTGTCAGCGGATTCACCACCATATATCATCTGCAAATAAGGGAAATGTAGACAATTATTACTTTTACCAGAGTTATTGCAAAACAGTTAAAGAGCTTTTGTTTAACCTAATCAAGGGTTTACATGGACACCTTGTTGTGCAATGTTTGTAGTATGACAGTATTGGACAAAACCAAGAGCCCCCAATGATGTTTTAAGTTTCTTTGGAGAAAAGGTAAAGAGGGTACTGTATACAAAGGAA
The DNA here is from genome assembly GCA_023653785.1 of Ophioderma brevispina. Lineage (NCBI taxonomy): Eukaryota > Metazoa > Echinodermata > Ophiuroidea > Amphilepidida > Ophiodermatidae > Ophioderma > Ophioderma brevispina. The sequence continues at coordinate 8,153 of JAMKCH010041724.1, forward strand.
TGGAATGCCCATCTCTCTCACAGTGATTGGGCCAGACTCAGAGGGTGTTTTGAATCAATCCCATGATGCATTGGAATGTGCCAAGACTGTACTGTACTAAACACATGTCAGTACTCAGGGATAAAAAGTGTATCAAAAGTTTAAGAACCATAAGACATTTCATGATCATGCTAAAAATTCTTTAAGTTCTAATGCTTTGTGGGCTAAATGAGGGTAAAAAAGTCATGCTTTTTAAATGTTAAGAATAGGATTTTGTAGGATCACATGACCTTATTGAGGTGAAAATTGCCCAAAACTGGTGCATGGTGGGATTGCCTCAATACACACTCGGGTCAGACTCCACCATACATTATAACCTCACCAGTCTAAACACCTCAAATGTAGTTGCTTTATTTTCTTATTCTTCTGCTGGACCTGTAATGCCCTCCATTGTCATTCTGCTGTGATGGCATGTCTCCTTGGTGCTTCATGTAGGCCACACATGCAATGAATCAATGACAGTATAATGCAACATGGTTTTAAGTAGGGTGCAAAATCCCTTCAAGACACCAAGAGTAGTGACATCTAATCCTCAAGTGCCCAAATGGGAAAGATAATCTTCCTAAGACTAAATAAAGCCAAACTAGAATTTTGCCGTGTCGGCTTTCGCGCTCACTATATCAACAAGAAGTGTGGGCCAATCCATGACCCCTTTTTGGTGTGGCAGTTATGACACAAGTTTGGTTCCAATGAACCGTCAACTTTTCAATTGAGGTACAATTTTACATTTTCAGCCTATTTTTCAAACTTGACCCAATGACCTTTGACCGCATCAAAATATGAGGGGTCCCATGGTGCACTATGACACAAGTTTGCGTTACGATTGAACTTCAACTTTTCAATTGAGGTCATTTAAAAAAAAAATAACATTATTACAAATAATATTAAACATTTTAGTGACAAACCACATACAATGCACACCGGATTGCCCTAAGTGGGTCATCCAGCTAAGAAGCTGGCGGCCCACAAAATGCCACATGGCTTTTCAACAATTTTAGCACATTTTTAAGTTTAGTCTATTAGTTTGTTAACATTATTGACTTGTGCAAACGGGACCAGGATTGACTTGGGACAGTGGGGTTTCACCCTACTCTTTTTTTAAGTCTGCGCAAGTGACATATGTATGGATGACACTCTTGTATTATGAGACTCACAGCTTAACATCCCCTTCAAAGGACGAGATGCTTTCTGGTTCAGGGCCCAACTCCAAAGGAAACATGGGCGAGACGAATCTGATTTTAATCAATAGGCTTATAACATTAATCCAGGATTGCGTACCAGAATAATCCTGGGAAGTGGCTCCACATGAGTCATAAAACCTGGCGACTGTGATGCTTGCACCAATGGTAAGCATCTAGACCACATTGACCAGGCTTCTTGTGGTTCTTGAGATTTTCAGGGTTCAAAAGGGCATAGAATCCCCAATTCTCAGCCATTCTCAAACTACTTTGTTTTAAAATGTGTGTCCCCTCATAGGTTAGGGACTTCCTTCGTTTATCAGGGAAACTCTTTTGGGGAGTAACCATCATGCCACTTTATTTACTACACCTCGCACCATCATTCAGTCTAAAAAATTCTTCCTGTGAGCTGGTTTAATAAAAGGATGTACCAAAACTTGCTTCGATTTGTTCATTAACTTTTCACCTTCATTCAACAATGCACTATTCTTGTTCAGACTAGAGTACTAATTGAAAGCACTGCAAAATGGGGGCATGGTACAGAGTGTCCCAAAAAGAAATGCAACACTTGTTTGTGCTATATTTCAAAAATTATTGAGAATTCCAAATTTATACAGATTCTAAATGAAGATATTTTCGTACATCTTGTCTGATTTTGTCTGATACGGGTTCGCTGGTTTGTAAAACGACGGGCTATAGCAACCCGACCTCAAATGACCAATTCCAAGTTGCCTAAGATTGTTGAAGCAGGTTCAACTTGAAAAGTTGGATTTAATGTCTTTCAACGACAAAAAATCTCCCGGTACTAATCCTGTCTGTTGTTGTTTTTTTAATAAATTACTTAAATAATGTCGGCGGTATTTTATCTGATGGGTTTTTCTTGTTTTATCGTCTGTACTTGCCTAGGGTGCTTTCCTACTATATTAGGATAGTAACCTAGCCAACTTGGACGAACTTAGTATTTTATCTTCAGTGTGTCCGACAAATCCGTGTGAATATTGTAAATGTATTGTAATTGTATTGAGGGATTAAATACCAATCATGGAATATATTGATGGGTGTTGACGACTTCCTGTTCTGGTAGAACCATTTGATTGAAAAACAATACCAACAACAACAACACAAAAAAGTAACCACTGAAAATCAACTTGAGTACATCAAAAACACTATGACGATGTCATTGGAACAGAGATAATTTCCCTATTTGTCAAAGATAGGTTGTTCTTTTAAAAGTTTAATATTAGTTGACAAGGTTATACCGAGTTAATTGAACCAAAGTATAAGAGGAATAATAAAGGAAAACGACAGGATGAAGGAAAAAAAACAAGCATCTGATACGTTTAAGCATGCTTGGATTGTGTATTAAACCGTCAAACTTGGAATGATTTAAAGTGTAGGGTACTTAGGAATCGCCTTTGTTCTCAACCAATGAAGCAAATCAGATGACATTTGAACAGTAGGTGGAGAAAAATGTTGGCTTTTGAAAATATGCCACAAAATTTCAAAAATTGTTTAAGCAATTTTGAAATTATTAGCACCAACTCAGAGGATTGCATTTTTTTGGGATACGTGTTAAATAAAGAAAAGATATACAGCTAGTAAGATCAGTTTTTTAATCTCAAATCATATTTTTCTTACCACGACTGGTTACCCACTGATTTGCCTTTTGTCCACTGAATCCCTCAATGGAGTTGGTTCCATACACACTTGCTCTCTTAATTGTGTACGTTTTTGTCGCGTCTGTCCATCTGATGAAATGATGAAGATGACTGGGCTCTACTTGATTGACGGTTGTGAATCATCTACAATCTGAGCAGTATAAAATGTGCCCTATTAAAGGACTAACCTTGGTTTAAAAAAAAAACTAAATAAGAAGAATGTTCTTCTCTGTCTCTCAGTGTGATAGCAATTTTGAATTGCTGCCAAAGGGGCCAAAGGGTCACATGAGGTCGCCAAGGTCACGAGGTCACCACATGTCACCCACCCCTCCCCTTCCTTTCCTCCTGTTTCATCATCGTAGCCCTTATGGAACTCATATGGTCAGGCAGATGATGATATTAAAGGAGGATGGCCGATTTAAGGATATGAAGCTTTCATCTTGATAGATTGGCTTCACTCCAAAACCCCCATACTGTAAAGTTTCACTTTGGCTCAAAAGAGTTCACAGGGTAATGAGAAAAATAGTAGCTTCTTTCTGATACTAAAATTGACCACTTTCAGGAAAATCTGGGGCTTCTGGGGACGAGGCTATTAGCGATGGGCCATGGACCTTTAAGGGTTAACATTGTGACCACAGATACACAGACATCGACCAGAGTAATCCCTCTATGCATCTGACACTTCTTTCAGACGACACAAAATACTCGCGGCCCGGACCGCGGAGTACCGCGGATCGCGAGTGGCGTCTGCTGTCGCAGGTTTGTTGAATGGGGCCAAAGGCCACAACATGGTACCCACCCTGCCCCCTCCTTTCACCCAAGTTACATCATCATAGGCCTACGGGAACACAGACGGCATGTAATATAATAAGGGTTAACATTTTGCCCACAGAAACACACAACACAAATAAGACATATGACCAGAGTAATGTGCCTTCGCAATTCGTTGCAGACGGACACAAAAATTATATATTTCAAAAAGCTTAGATGAGCAATACCATTGTGGGAGTAGCCTGTACCAGCAAACACTGTACAATAGGCAGATATTGGGCAATTCCTTCATTGGATCAACTTCATCCCATTGCATCCACGACTTCTTTTTCAATTTTTCAAATATCAGGTCCTTGACTTTTATATGTCCAAAATTCACATCTCAATTCGGACTCGCATATAAAAAACTTATGCTTGGATGACTATTGCCGCTGATCCATCTGCAGCATCTGGTGAAATTGCCCTCTTTTTCTTCCTGTTTTAGCCTCTAGAGGTGCGTGTCACCTTTTCATCTCATCCTTTCACTGGTATTTGTGCAATTTTGATTATATTTTTAAAGTTATTCTATTGAAATTTTAATTTTGATTCCACTTTGTAATATTCTGTATTTACATTTTAATCCAGTGATGAAGCATATACGTAATAAAATAAATACAAATAAACAACACATCAGCAAAATAGTTTTACACTCATTTAGAATGGATTTTGGCAAGTCAGCTTTCTTGAATAATAACAAGATTTGAATGCTTTTTTTAGGTTGATAA
>JAMKCH010041725.1:0-22348 GCA_023653785.1 Ophioderma brevispina
GGCTTTAGAATTATGAAATGTAACTTTTAACTACTACTTAATTCATAGCAACACATTATGAGACCCACTCCTACAAACCCAGGAAAAAGTCGCATTGACTTAATCCTCATTATATCAGTGCCAGTCAGAAATATCTAAATCCCTATTTCATTCATCTTTAACAATAAAAGCAAGTATGACTTTAGTTGCCTTTATATGGACTAATCCCACTAGCCAAGTGAAGGATTTTAAGTCTGACCAAAAAGTTGTGTCCCACATATGATGCTTTTGAACCTCTGGAGATATTCTTTGATTTCAAGCATTTGTACTTGAAGTAGACAAAAGACTGGAATGCTAACAGTTATATGTGCTTTATGAAGACAAAAGATGGGAATGCTAACATTACGCATGCTTTTTGTAGACAGTTGTCTGCCCACTTTGGTTGGATGAATTGGTATATGAACCTCTTATGTGATTAAATGGTATTTACAACAACCTTTATTGCAAAAAGGTGTTTGTCACTGCAACTTGTTCCAGGTTTTGAAGGAGTGGGACACATATTTGATATGTTTTAAACATTTGATGGATACATACAAATACCAATTTTACCAAACAAAGTAGAAATACAAGGCAGTATTTTCAGAAATGGAGAGTTCTTCTTCTTGGTTAATAACTTGGATACAGAAGAAACTTCCTCCATTACTTCCGAGGGTCAGAGACTGATGTAATATGGAGAGGTAGATGATAAAACATTAGTATTTGCATCAGATGTGTGGCAGAATGCTCAAGAGAATGCAAACTTATGTTAATATTATACTGCTTTAGACCTGAAAGCTAAATACACAAAGATTTGAAGAGTGTAACAGAAAATTTACAATCAGTACATTTTTACACATTTTACAGGGAATTTAATGAGTTTGACAATGACAAGGATATTGGTGTAAAACCAGCATCAGGGCTAAGAGCACCCAAACTCAAAGCAGATGAAATCAAACCCCCAACAAAACGTAAGTTCTTAATCCCAAAATGCTTGCGTTGAAAGTTGAAATTTACTTGTGCTTTGTTATGGTGATCTTTTAAAAGCTTAACATGGGTTAGCTCAAAATGGCACCTTGATTATATCAATTCACCTATCAATTCACTTATTTAAAAACACAGAAATATAGACTAGAATGAAATTCTTGACTGGAAAAGTAATTGGTACACTTTTACCCATAGATTCTTTTAATTTTATATTGTTTTGTTTTTTAAATAATAGTGCTGTAGTGAACATTAACCACATAGGAAAGACAGTCATAGTCACATGCAGTTATAGGCAACAACACTCTGAAATGATCCCAACAGGTCATTTTTCACAGCCACTAATTAAAGGGGCATTTCGTGATCCACAGCCTCCTCCCCCCAACTTACCTCAAAAGAGTTGAGATTTTTATATCATCTGAACCGTTAGCCTTAGTAATCCATGTGTACCAAATCCTACGTGCAAATTCAGTCAAATCTGTAACAATTTTGTATTTTCTGTCCGTAAAATGGACAGAAATTACAGCACAGTAGCCTATGGGACCATGGGAAACAAGCATTTGCTCATCACACAAAACCGCAAGATCAGGATCAACTCAAATTTTTCTCAAGGATATCTAGTGCACTATGAATAAAACAGGAGGTGCTGGAATCACGAAATGCACCTTTAAGAGATCAAATGTATAAATGAAGACATACCTAAATCCTTGCTAATTGGTCTCATTCAACAGCACCTAGTCCATATGATGGACACAGACGTATGCTGAGCTCCAAGCAGTTAGCCGACAGTGAGCTGCAGTCAAGGGCTCGGCCCTGCAGTGGTGGACTCAACGCAGTGCCTATGAGTGCCAGAGAGAAAGCTGACTGCAGGAAGATATTGTCACCTCAACAACTTTATCAAGTTATAGTTGGTAAGGAAATAAAAAATGAGTATTTTCAACAGTCTCATTAACTCTAACATCTAATGACTCATTCGAAAAGAATGTCCAGTAGGCACTCATCTGCAAAAAAATTAGGAATTGCTCAACACCAAGCCGGCTCGCATCAGCACTCAAGCATGTAAGTGTTGGCTGGGCGTTTATCCTCCATAATTATTTCCTCTTGTAAAGTGTTAATGCCTCACAGACGTGTGTCAGCACTCGGGTTTCTGAGGGGAACCACCAAGTAGGTAGTCCTTGGAAATGCCCAGCCAGCACTCATCAGCACTTATATTTTCATGATTTCTTGAGGGGTAAATGCTCTGCCAGCACTCATCGGCATTCAGGGTCTCTTTTCCTTTATTCTTTTTTTAGGAGAGGGACATAGTTGTTATGCAGTTGTGGGATACAGAAAGTTCTGAGAGGCTATTGCCCAGTTGGCTCTCATAAGCATTTGTTTAGTTTCAAGGAAAGAGGAAAAAAAAGCAGGAACTGGGAACCTGGTTCCTGGGAAATCTTACTATTTGGAGGGAAATTTTGTCATGCAAATAAAGAAATATACATAAGAATTGCAGGGAAATTTTGCAATCTTGAAGGAAATTTTGATTGTGTTCACGGGAAATTTTGCATTTTTTCCAGCCCTGCTAAGTGCTTATTTGTTTTATTTTTGTGCCTTTTTTCACTAAATGTCCAGCCAGCTTTCATCAGCAAAAAAAAAAAAAAAAAAAATCTGATGGGTTATGGCTAATATTCCTCTCAGCAAAATATTATCTTTCCATATTCCTCTAAAGGCATTTAAAAGGGAATACTGTGGCAATTTGGACATAACAGACATGTTGATTGTTGAATGTACAGTGTCTATGTGCAACACGATGGTGCACTGTTTTGGCAGGGAAGTGGAGTACACTCTAAAATATCTAAGAATTTATGAGCCAGAATGTAGCTAACTGCCATCCTGCTTGGGGAAGAGTTTATGCGCCTTTTTTTGAAGCAACATTCACTGACTTTCAATTTTATAACATGCCATTTCCAGGCATGTCACAGTTTCAAGCACTGCCTCATGAAACATGAAATTATTTTGTTTGATTGATCTCTGAACAAAGTAATTCCACACAGGCACATTCCATATGTGAGCAAATGCCCTGGGTTCTAAATGATTTTAATGTGCCAGGACAGGGACTTAAAACTCAGAGTTTTTCAAGCTATCAATGTCACAATCTTTTACTACTTAGAGAATGAAGTAAGATTTTGGAAGCGGTACTCTCTTTACGACAAATGAAACAGGGCCGATGGCATTATTAAAGTGGAAGAAAAAGGCTGGAGGCTGGACACTTCTACACAAAATAATGTATTTCAATTTGTTGTAAAAAGATTGCTTATCCTCAATCATACCTTTTTCTCATTCTTTCACAGAATTGGGCTAACTCCATGAAAATGTTGCATCGCATGAAATTTAAAAATTACTTAGTGCTTCCAAAGTATTGCTTCTGTAAAGAAGACTAAATAAGCAGTCAGAAACGGCTTTCGCTTTTGTGTTCTTTACTTTGATTATTTTATGACAATTTGAAGTTGAGGGAAGGGAACCAGTGTGAGAGCCAAATTGCCAGTAAAATCTTGATCCTGTGTGTTATATTGCACAATCACCAAAGATATTTATTTGTGGTTAAATAGCAGCTATGTTACCTCTGCAACAATTCAAGATAAAATTTAAACCCAGTTATAATCCTTAATGGATACTGTGGTTTCAGGTATGGGTTGAATGTCCCGTCAGTCACGCAAAAACATTAAAAAAAGTTGTTATTTTTTTATAGTACCAGGTATATTTCTCATTCTAAGTTTAATCTCTCTTTTATCCAACTGGTCTCATATAAAACCACATAAAAATTGTTCCCTGATCTTAGTTAAGAAAAATATTCCATCTCAAAATGTGTACCGTCAGTCACGTTTTGGATCTCTGTCCCGTCAGTCCACCGTGCAATATCCATCCCCATTCTTTGGATAGATGATTAAAAGAAGTTATTTTCCTGTTTTTTGAACAAGAAATTAACATTCTTCAAGAGGCTAATAACTTTGCATACCATTTGATGAAAAATTTAACAAAAAAACAAATATGTTGTCTCCAGCCTATAATTTTGTTGATTTTTGGCACTTTTTCATGTACATTCCAATGGGTCAAATTCAATTTAGACATTCATTAGTTTTACTTTCAGATGTCAGATTCTGCGACAAAATCCTTCTGGCAAACAAAAGTTTATTAAAATGCTCATTTTGACAATTAAATTTCCACCTGTCAGTCAATCAAGGTTAAAATCTTGAATTTGGTTCATTTTTATCAGTACTGAGTGAAGTGCATATTTGAGTTGGACTCCCTTCATTGAGATGTCTCAATGATTGTTTAATGTCATATCTGATTATGTTTGTGATATTTTTAAAAAGTTTTTGTGGCAAAATAAACCCCAAAAAGTACATGTTGAGCACTGTAGCACTGTGTAAAGACAATGTAGAAAATGTCAAAAATGTCCTGCCGTCAGTTCACGTCCCGTCAGTCACAATTTTGATATGCCCAGTTTTGGAATTCTCATGTTTTTATTCATTGATTCAGAATGTTTACTTATTGTTTATGTATCATTGCTTAATTTTTTAACAACAATTTGCAATAAATCTCTATGAAAACAGATAGCTTTTTACGAGAATCTACTTTTTCAAAAAAGTTATGGGACTTTTTGTCCCGTCGGTCACGCTCACTTCAAAGTTCAGCCATATACAGCGCAATAAAACATTTGTTGGTTTCAATTTGTGTTTTTTAAATTAAAATAGACATGTTCTCTTTGCTTTGGAGTGTACATTTTGGGGCTGTGCCCATGCAGATTTTTTGGCATGCTTTTTAAAAACTTAAAAGGTGCTCTTAAAACTTTGTCACGTCCGAAATCACGTGTGGGGAGTTAGGCCAATTATAATTTAGGTAATCTTTAACGTAATTTTGTGATCATTATGGACAATAACCAGAACCAGACTGTCACCACCAGTGTAGAAAAAATTGAAACAAAACCATTGACACAAAGATTACGCAATGTTGACAGTGTGTGTGCAATGTAGCAAATGATAATGACATGAGCGCAAATATTATTACATTAAAACCCCCCCCCCCCCCCCCCCCCCCTCAAGGTGATGCCATACCCCGTATGATCTTTGCGATGGTTGAATGAAAAAACTATTTGCCCTGAAGGTGATCTGGGGATAGTTCAAATTATTGCCTTAGAGGTAATCTGGAGGGGCTAACATTATTGCTGGATTGTGATCTGAGGGACGGTTTTCAAATTCCCACCAGTTGGTTAAGAATGTATTAACCCCCTTTCCCATTTTGGAAAACCCCACTATTTCTCATATGCAGTAAAATTATTGACTGTTCATGAGGTGGATCGTTGAAACTAATATTGCCCTGGAGGGTGATCTTGGGATGTTAAAAACATATTAACCTGGACGGGTGATCAGGGAATGGTTGAAGTTATTCACTTAGAGGTGATCTGGGAATGGCCTACAACTATTGCACCTTGGAGGTGATCTAGGGACGGTTCAAAACTAATATGTGACATGTTGCCACAAAACCCAGGGACAAAGTCGCCAGATCACTTTAAGAGAAGTGATCAATAAACTTGTGTAAAATCAATAGAAAACCAAAAGAATTTCAAGGAATATGTGATTTTTGTGGTCAAAGGGAAGTGAAATGTTCACATGCTGATACATCATTTTTAAAGCTTTTTTTATTAGCATTTTAAATCTGCCACATATCTCAAAATGAAATTTTCGACTTTATCCGGGTTTCGGGGATCCAGTCACATTATGGTACCCTGGAGGTGGGAGGTGAGGTGTGTCTGGGAAAGGTTTAAACAACTATTGCCCTCTACGTGGGAAGTAGGTAAGTAGGTACTCGGGGAAAATTTAAAAAACTATCGCGCTCTAGGGGGTGTAGGTGTGATCTGAGGAAGGTTCAAAACTATTGCCCTGGAGGTGGGAGGTGATCTGGGACAAAGTTAATTCTATTGCCCTCTAGGTGGGAGGTAGGTGATCTGGGGGAAGGTTTAAAACTATTGCACTCTAGGTGGGAGGTAGGTGATCTGGGGAAGGTTGGGAAGTTAATTAATTATTAAAAATATTGCCCGGGAGAGGATTCTGGAGAGATCTCAGGACCCCCCCCCCAAGGCCAACAAGTAAAGGTCACTCAGGAATTAATAGTTTGCCATTACCCCCTTCCCCTAAACATGTCATTACTACATCCTTTTTCTCCTTGTTCAAAACAATAAAATTGTAAGCAAGATTATGTGAAAAGTGTATATATTTACACCTGTGAAAAGTGAAAGTTTTACAATTTTTTCCAAACAGGTTAAAAACATGTTTATCTTAAAACAATAAGAAGTGACTTCAGGCATTTATTTTAGTTTTATGTACCACATCAGGACCAACATCTATGATTTTGGAGAAGTCTGTCTGAAATCAAAAAAAAGTGTCCAAAAACTGAACCTTGTTAATAATCTCAGCCAAAAACATTCACATTCTGGTAGAGGTAAGTTGATTGACGTACATCTTAGAGGTTGATTTTGATTCGACGAGCTTGTTGGTGATCGGGATATTTGTGCTTGAGCACTTGATCACTCAGTTGAATATCTGCATAAATGTTACTGCCTAAGCGATTACTACGTAAATATTACAGCATGGAAATATGCACATTATTATTGATTCGTCTGGCCTCCTGAATATATAAAAAAAATTTCAGAATTATCATGGACATTGTTCAGGGTATTGTAGTTGTTGAGAGAGTGAAGAGTTTGTTTTACCTATCACAAAAAGATTAGCCACAATGTTTTTTTTTTCCACTTTTTTCCAATGTACAATGTTTCAAATCAGTAGGGCGAGGTATGTGGACACATTTGCTAGTGTGACCTTTTTTCCACACCAGTCATGATGCATAAGACTTCCAAAGGTTTTATATTTATTTTTGCAATACATGGGAACTTTGCGGGTTGCGGGAACACAGATCCGCCAACTTGTCATATTTTTAAATTGAACCAGCAAAAATAAGTGTTTGTATGCATATTCTAAAAAAACATTACCGAGGAACTGCCCAGAGGCCTTGATGTACAAAACATAACATACCATCACATAATGTAACATAACTTATAACCACCCCCTCCTGTATTGGACTTATGGAATGAGTGTTTCACATGTAGCAGATAATTAGGTGTGATCAAAAGTTTTGGGCGGATGTATAACACAATTCTCTGTGGTGTCCAATCTTATCTAGTCATTTTTTATTACTCCCCACCAACTCATGCTTCCTTTAATTGAGTATATTTGAAGCTAGTAACTACTATACTTACTGTTTATCACACTTCATAAATTTTGACACTGTAATACGTTGATTGATGCGGCCCAATGATAACAAATTGGAATATGTGCTTTGGACATGGGATTATATTGAACGTTATGTTAATTATGAGATATCAATGTCCAGCAACTTGTCACAAGTCATTTTACATCCTGCAAAAGCCACCAAAATCATAACACTGAGCTGATTTCCTTTACACCATGTTGACTGCAACATATTGCATTTTCCTTCTGAGCAGTGAAATGCCGCCTAAATACAAATACCACCCTTTAAAAAAGACATGGACCGGCCCTCCCAGTGACCCCAGGGCACACCATGTCGGCCACCATTGCTCTCCTCAGTTCAGTTTTTGGCCAGAGCTAGCAAAACGGACGTGGTCCCGATCGCGGCTCCTTTTACTACTGCCAACTTGAAGATGATATTGATATAAGACTGTGTTTCTCTTGCGGATAATCCTCGATACTACCACACTACCTGGATAATAAGGTATTATTATACTGAGGAATTAAAGCACTCTTTGGACGGCATAAACACGTGTGATTATTACCTCCGACGGAGAGAGAGCTTCTTGTGTTGTATCCTTTTTACCGCCGTTGCGGTCAGGTGATATTTGTTGCGGGGGGGAAAGGAAAAAGGTTAAAATAAACAAAGGCGGCCGCCATCTGACGCAAGTGTTGCGTGCTTTGGAGCCTGCTTTGTTGGAGCCTGTCTGGTTCTTTGTGCGTTTCTACTATCAATTAATAAAACAGTTCTATATGGGTGAGGGTGTCATTTATTTTATATATGCTTGTTGTGTTATTTAATAAATATGTGTTGAAACTGACTTAGACAAATTTCTTTAAGCCGTTTTGGACTCAGTTACCGAAGACGGTTTCTTCTTAGTCACTCTTGTTTACGTGGCGGGAGTCCCTCCACGGCAAGTTTTTTAAATTTTATTATTGTTTCTGGACACGCGGTTAATCCATCTGGCTCGCGTCACCCCGTTATGTCGCCATAAATGCGCATGGTGTCCCACCTTCATTCATTCTTTGATCCCCATCCTCTAGCGTTATCCCATCGGCAATGCTCCCGCACCGACTGGGGCTTGTCTTTCTGCATTGGATTACACAATGATGCTCCAATCGGGCGAGATGAGCGCGGTGGTTTCTCTTCCGGTTCGCTTAGGGAAAGGGGGGGGGGTGGGTGTGTACTCGGGCTCCGGTCCAGGGCGCGTCCAAGGCAGCCGCCGCTACTTTGGGTGCTCCCAAAGGTAGGGTAGCTTCGGCTGCTTCGCATCGTGTTTCTCGGGCGTCTCCCTCGGGAGTGGCCCGTCAAGCACGCAGGTACCGGCCGCTGGCTCGCGTGGTTTACTCTCGGGGCTTTAACGGTGCAGCCTAGCAAGGTTCATGTCACCGTGCCAATACCAGGGGTTTGCGGAGTCGGTGAATCATCCGTTGGTGGTGGTGGTGATGGTGACGCCCTGGTGACCGGGGCCGATCCATCGCCGCTAGATGTCGATGCCTACGTTAGTCGTTGTCACGGGGGTCTTCGGGCGCCCCGACCGCGACTACAGTAGCGTTGTCACCACGGGGGTTTGGGGTGGTTACGGCTTGCGGTAGACCAGGGGGGGGTTACAGCTACGGTGTCCCTTCACGGGCTACCGCAGGTGCCATCCACGATCGCACGGCCTCGCCATGACTAGCCTTGCTCGTCATGCGATGCCACCCCAGCTGGGTTCACGCATACCGCGCCGCTTTCGAGCGATGTTATCGCCCCGCTGCTGCCGCATATTGCCACCCCATGGGGGGGGTTGGTGGGTGGGGGGTGGCAATCCTGCGGTGGTAAGCCGGTACCGGGGCCTGGGCCAGGGCGGTGCTTTTTTGCAACCCGTCCACTACCCACCGGCTAGTGTACCTGGGACTTGGGGAGTACTCCCCACGCTTTCTCGGCCAGTTACCCCCGTCGGGGTAAGGCTGGATCCAACGGGCTTAACAGGCCCAGGTGGCCAGCCCAGTGCCAGTGGGGCTCGGGATCCCCGCCGGGAGGTCTGGTGTTGCCGCCCAGGTGGCTCTCCACTGAACAGCCCTCCCTCTTCTGCCGTCGCTCGTGTGTGCCGTCCTCTCAGGACTCTTACAGGCCGCAGACTTCCGACGCTTCGGAAGAGGAGACAGTGCCATTGAGGGAGACTCCGGCTCGATGGCATCTCACCCCTGTCGGTGATGAGCCTACGGACCCGTCTCGGCAATCGGTTCGATACGGAACAGGAGGAGGTGGACCTCTCTCCCCGCGTTGCACTCCTGCCGTGACTCCGCAGGGCTTGCGACAAGCTCGGCTTGCCTTGCGCGCCGGAGCAGGTTGCGGAAGTGGGACAGCTGAACCTCGGCTTCTAGGTTACTTCCACCCAAATGTGTACAAGCGTGACACTTCCAACAGATGTTGGTCTGACTTTGGAAGCGGTCGGTCCGGTGAAAGTGCCGCAGAAAGACCCGCGGGTTTTTCGGTTGAAGCCTTTTTCACCAAATCACTGCGGACTTCAGAGGAAGGATTTCGACAACTTATGCAGGAATAAAGCACCATTGAACAAGAGATTTGGCGGGCCAAGATACCATCGGGGTAAGGCAGCCCCTAAAATGGCTTACTCTCCTTCTGGAAGAACAACAGTGACGGGCAGCTGGACATGGCAGTGTGCTACAGGTACGCGAACTCGGGTCTTTCGCCATGCATGGTCCTCGCCCACAATCTCAGATCCTCGTTGGGCGAGGATGGAGCTGTTTCAGGCGGACCTCTGATGACTGTACGGTCCCTGGCTTGCTGGTGAATAGCAGACAGAGGTTTCAAGGGGCTGTGGCACGTCGACATCGCCCAGTTCCTCCAGCGCGAGAACGCCTGCTACTCACTCCATTCCCTGAGCTCCGAACTCGCTTCGGAGGGTCTCAAAAAGGACCAAGAAGGAGACCCGGGAAGTTATCTTCGGAGGACATTTCGGGGACTCCCTGCGTCTTGCCTCTGCGGAACGGGTCGAGTCTGAGCAGCGCTCAAGGAGCCCAGGCAGATCTCACAGCGAGATCTTCGGCCAAGAAGAGAAGAAGCCTAAGCGTTCTCGCTCTTCTTCTTATGGTCGTTGCGACAAGCAAGGCGAAGCCGGGGGGCACCACCTCAGCCACCCCACCCAGAAGCCCGCAGCCCCGGCCGCTTCTTCTCAGAAGCCCGGGGCCAGGACGAAGACGCGTCCCCTTCCCAAAAGCAAGGCGCCGGGAAGGGGGAGAGGGTGCTTAGTCCTGAGGGCACGGCGGTCGCGGGGTCTCTCCTTCAGGAGGGAGTCCCTCCACCTCCGGTGGGGGACCCGCTTATCTCTGTTTGTGGGAATGGCCCGCCATTTCTCTCCAGGCACCTTGGGTACTGAGCCGTGGTTAGAGGTTAGGAACGGGGTACCAAGATCGAATTTAATGCTGGTTCCCCCCTCCGACTTCCCGGCCGAGACCTACCCCGCTTACGGGGCCGACGACGGACCAAGTTCTTATCGCGGAGGTCTCGGCACTACTGGCGAAGGGCGCTGTCTCCCCAGTCGGGGACCCCCCTTCACACAGGGGGTTCTGGTCGACCTTCTTCTTGACTCACAAGAAGACAGGAGACTGGCGTCCCATTATGAACCTGAAGCCGCGCCTGAAGCAAAGTTCATCAAGCCCAAAAGGTTCAGGATGGAAACTCTCGCGTCTGGTCCTGCGCTGTTTGTCCTTTGAAGGGGAGCGGGGCGTCTTCTCTGGACCTTTCTTTACCCGCGCGTCCAGTCGAAACAGTAATCACGACGGACGAGTTCGAAGTAGTTGGGTTGGGGGGGATACCCTAGACCTGAGTGTCTCGGGGACGTGGTACCAGACCGGCACGTCCCATGTCAATCGTCTCGAATTGTGGGCCGTAGAGAAAGACTCTCGCTCACTTCGAGAAGATGGTGACCAACCACCAGTTGTCCTCCCCCCTGGTACAAACGGACAACTCCACGGTGGTGGCCTATATCAACAAACAGGTGGGACTCGGTCCCGGGCACCCTGTTCTCGATGAAATGCGCGTGATAGCGGTGGGGTGTCGGGACAGGGCATCACTTTGTCCGCGGTCCACATTCCGGGCGCCGACGTTGAAACTTCCTTGCGACGATTGTCTCGCGGCAAGGGACGCGGCACCTCGGAATGGATACTGACCGGCAAGTAGCTCGGGCGATTCGAGAGATTCGAAACTCCGCAGATCGATCTGTTTGCTTATCAGCTAGTCACCAGCTCCTCTGTTTTTCTCCCGGACTCACGACCCGGGAACATTCGCCTGTCGACGCTCTTGTCGATAGACTGTAGGGACACGGCCTACGCATTCCCCCACCGGATTCCGTATCTCCACCGTTGTAGTGTCGAAAATCGGGCGAGAGGAAGGAATGCGGGTCATCTCATTGCTCCCTTTTGGCAGAAACACCTTTGGTTTCGGCCAATGGTAGATCGTCTCGTGGCTGTGCCGCGGCGAATACCAATCAGTTCCCGGATCTAATATCACTTCCGGACGGGTGGAGCGCGCCACGTCGATCGATTAGAGCATCTAGCGTTGACTGCGTGGCCATTATCCGGGCAAGGATGCCGGATAGCGGTTTTCGCAGAGGGGCTGCCTCTGGTTCATATCCGCGGTAGATGAGATCCACGAATGGACGTACAGTAAGCGTCTTGGACCCTACTCGGTGGTTTGTGAGCGACGAGAAGTCTCTCCGACTCGAACCCACTGTCGCGAGATCGCGGGGATTCCTCACCGAACGATTCGATAGCGGCCTAGAGACCAGTACCGTCAGAAATTATAAGGCCGCCATCCTTGCTATCTACAGAGGGTTTGAGGACGGGTCTACCATCAACGATGATGGTTCAATCCGCTTCTCCTTCTGGAGGGATGTACAACACTCGACCCCGACCAGGAAGGTGGACCCTCCTTGGGACCTTAACACCGTCTTGGACTACTTAACTACTGCCTCGCTGGAACCGATGCGTGAGGCTTCGCTTAAGAATGTCACTCTTAAGAGGACAGCCTTCCTGGTAGCACTTGCCTCCGGGAGACAATGCTCTGAGATTAAAAACATCTCATTCTCAGCATCAGAGTTCTCCGGGACAGGGTTATTAAGTTGTTTATCCAGGACGGACTTTCTGGACCACTGACCATTCATTCCTACCACGGATCACCTACAGTTAGGTCGGTGCGGGGGATCGGGTGGCTGTTCGGGACCTTGGAGTACTATAAGCGCCCAACCGATTCTATCCGAGGCACGAACGACGGGTGGTTTCTCACTCATGTACTGCCCCTTCAAGGTCCCGCGTCAAAGACGACGCTAGCCAGATGGATTCCTGCGGTTATCACTGATTCCGGGGCGGTGGCGGGTCCCTCACGGGCCGCGGATAATCTGTTCATAATATCACTTCCTCGTGGGCCTACCACACGCGGGAATCTCAAATGCAGAAATTTGCAAGCAGTGTCGTGGAAGGCTTCCCAAAACGTTCGTCGGTGTTGTGTGTACTACAGAAAATTGTAGAAACGGCCCAAGAGAAGCGTTGCGAGGCGCTCTCGCAGAAAACAACACTAATTTCTACCAAAACAATCCCACATACCTAAGTTGCCGACCATGACACTCGCCCTGGAGTATTCCGCCTGTTTAGGTGACGCATCTATGTGTTTCACCTTTTATGATGTGCCATCTTTGATGTCCATATATGTTTTTTATGTTTTGGTGTGTCTCCGTCCCATCCTTTGGCTGCATCAGTTGAGCCGCGCTCGGAAACTAGTATGTTCCACTTCCGACTAGTAGGAGCTATTAGTTCTGTGTTGATTGAAAATATTCATAACGTAGGTTACTGCATATGTTTCAGTCAACATTGGTTTGAAGGAAATCAGCTCAGTGGTTGATTTAGTCAAAAACACATTATGTTTTATAATCATTTAAAATGAGGCCTGATTTCCTTTCCCAATGTGACTTCCCACTCCGTTCCCTGCCCCACAACATAATAGTTCGTGCGTCCGTGTGGGCGTTGAGCCAAAACGGAGCTGGGAGAGAGGAGCAATGTCCGACCAGGGGGTTGTGAACTGGGGTTCACTGGAGGGACGTCTCCATTTCTTTTTTAGGGGTTTAATTTTTATTTTTGGGGGCATTTCACTTCTCAAGAAGGAAAATGCATATGTTTCAGTCAACTTGGAAAATGGAAATCAGGGCCTCAGCAGGTTTAAATGGATTATAAAAATAATGTGTTTTTGACTAATTCGTGAATTAACTGTTAGTAATATGACTCCATTAATCTCTGCGTGTATCTAAATAACCGGTTTCTGTGCTGAAGTAACAAATCATCCATTACTTCCCCCAATGAAATATTCTCTGAATAATACTCAAATGTAATCAGAGAACGCTATTGTCAGTAGAAATATTTTCTCAATTTCAAGGTTTTGTAAATCAACTGTTTCATTCAGACAATTAGAGGAATTTTTTCTAATAACCTCGGTAGATTTTCCAACTGGAAATCCAGAAAATTGCCTTTTACCTGTATTTAACAGTCAAATATATTTGGAAGTTCAGCATCTATGTCCTCTTTTACAAATCCCCTTGCAGATTTATTGTCGTGAATTACGTCAGACTAGTCCCTCTGATCTCAGTAGTGCACCAAACCGGCAAGGCAGAGCTCCCTCTCATATTCGAGTCAATATAGATGAAAATACCAAAGGTAGAGACATTGCTTGTTGATTCTCACCATAAAGTTGGTTAATCCCTGTTGAGGAGCATTAGGGGAATCATGGGCTGCACAGATTATGTATCTTTTCTCCATGATGGCTGCATACATGGCCTATGTCATGTGAGTTAAGTTGTAAAAATAGGCGAAAAGGTAAAGTGCCTCATTTGAAAAGTTGAAGTTCATTGGAACTAAACTTGAATCATAGGTGCACATGGGATCCCCATTTGAATGATGAGGTCAAAGGTCACATATCAATGTCAAAGGTCATGTGAGGTCAAGTTGTAAGAATAGGCTGAAAAGTAAAATATGACCTTCATGTTGAAAAGTTTGAAATTCAATTGAACCAAACTTGGTTTTTATGGAGTTTACCTGCAAACCCGCATGTGTTTCTGAGGTCCAAGGTCATATATCCAGGTCAAGGGTCCACATTAGGCTTCATTCACTAACCGCGACGGCGGGCGACACAAGCGGTCCGAGGACCGATTTATTTTTGTTAAAGTGTGCACTTGGACTGCATGACATTGACCGCCTTCAGCTATCCACTCAATGCCTTACCACTAAGCCACAAGGGCTTTTGTATTTATAATTAGAGTGTTAGATTGATACGACTAACAACAAAGGTATGGATAAAAAAATAAAACATCTTGGTTTTTAATCCTCGATTCAAAAAGGAATTAAACTACAGAATAACAATATCCGTCCACTCAAAAAAACAGCTCAACCAGCCGAACCAACTCAACATCAAGCCAAGCAAACTAAAAATGGCGACCCTCCAGTAAGAACAATTTTAAGAAGACCAACTGTATCCTCAGGATTATCCTATCAAGTGGATTTAACACTTAACCCTCGTCCAACCAAGGGGGGGGTGGTTACCACCCCCTTCCCAGTGAACTTCGCTCTGTGCGCTAAAATGCCAAAAACTTTTCGTAAAAAGCTTCCAGGCAATCGTTCTCCTCATCCTTTACGGTCATTTTAGCGAAAAAAATGTGAAGGTCGCCCTTACCGGGGGTTAGGGTTATCCGTCAAGTCAAGGGTAAGGGGTTGCCACCAGAGGATATTTTATGGTTGCATTTTGAAAATATTATGCACAGTATGGCTCCTAAACTCTATTTTTATGTAAAACTAGTCTTTTGCCATCATTTAGAGCTGAAACCACTCATAAAATCCGATAGTCCTACGTTTTTTATGTCACAATTGATTTTTCGCCTATTTTCTGTGAAATGCCAATTTTGCGACTCGCGTACTTGAATGACGTCATTGTGACTCCATACTAGGTATGTTTTGTAGCTTATTTTGGTATCAGGAAAGAGGAGGACCATACCTATCACTGGTATCAAAATCATACATCGGGTGCTTTCTAACAATTCTCGAGGCGGGGTGTTAACCACCCCCCTTGGTCGTGAACGTATACAAAAACCGTGGGTGGACGAGGTAAAGAGGTGACATGAGGAGATTTTCATGAAGATCGCCCCCAGTTTTCTCGAACCCCCGTTTTTTGACATATTTGGAATGCTTACCATGTATTAGATCACACTGAAGTGAATAAGCCGAATACGCCGTCTGTATGTAATAAGATGATGATTTAGTAGTTTTTGTCGTGCGCGACAAGTCAAAGCAACGTTTTTCTATGGGGAACTATTAAGATAGCAGGCAGTTTCAAAACAAGGGTTTGCGTTTTCCTTTGCACCTGTTTGCCAATAAACCTTCGAAACGTTCTCGTGGTGGTCACAACCGATCTTGTGAAATTCAGAGAAATTGTATCTAAAAAATCTCTCCTGTCACTTTAAGTGAACTCAATGGGGGGTTTCCCTAGGACCCTCCAATTTGTTTTCGGCGCTGTCCGCTTTACGCTGGGTTTTTCGCGCCTAAATTTTTTTGTAATTGGGTCTGAACCTTTTTAATGCTCCTTCTTTTTCATACCAAAAAAATTAAAATCGCCAAGCCTGTTTAATGAGTTAATTAGTGAGGGGCCCATTGAACCCCCGCTTGGGCACTAACGGAACTCAACTGATAATATTACAAAAAAATCAGAGAACCAGTCCAATTTTTTTTTTTGCTGATATATGTTCACCCATACATATCCCGTAACAAAATAGTAACATAAAAATAATTAACCCTTTATGTGGCTGAAAAACAAACAATTTCATTGTGGACGTTTACTAAACCGTACTGTACAAAACTATGGGAAAATGATATGTTTTTGCACACCCGTTAAAAATACAGATTGCTAAAACTTCATTTTTTTGTTTAATATAGTGTAATTAGGTCTTTCTAGAGTAGATATCACATAAAATAAGTTTTCAAAGTTTGATGTAAGTGCAAGGCCTAAAGGCTCATTTGAATTTCCGTCTTTTTTGCCCAAATAACAAATTTTTTCATTTTTATTGCTGATTTGGGGTTGTCTTAATTGACCCTTCCTCATGTGGTATAAATTCGTACAAAAAATCCTCGGGAAATTGGTTTCCCTAGGGGTCGCCATGGCCCCCCCCCCCCCTGGTCCCCAACATGAGTGAAACCCTTGGTCACTTAAGTGTTAAGTAGATTGGGCTATTGCCTTTTGATTGGTGGATTAAATACTCTTATGGTGCTGCCATAGCTCTGCTGTTGCCACGCATTGGTGTTCTATGCGAAAGAATTATGCATTTTCACTGGATTTAAGATATATGCAAAATCTATTAGGTTGCGCTGGTAGTCTTTGTGCCTAAAAAATCTTTTTAGCCTCCTCATTTTCTCCTATCTGCAGCCTCACAACTTAATTTGTCTTTTTAAGACTTGTAATATGCTTATTATATTAATATGTGCTTTTGTCATTTTGTTCGTGTTTTGATATATTCACCCGCTTGAGTTGCGATTACCCAACTCGTGTCCTGGGTTTTATGTTCCTACTTTGTTTCTATGAATAAAGTTTGATAAAAAAAAAGGTGGTGTGTTTATCATTCAAAAGCTCAAGGGCTGATGAGTTTCAGGTATACCAAATTTTGGCCGCTAATTAACCACAAAGATTAGTTGGTTTTGTCCCACTTGAAGCAAGTGTTAAAGTTCACTATTTCGGGTGACCAAAATAATGAATAATCATTGCCTTTTTTTCCATACAGAAGGTCACCTACACATTTGAATGGCCAACGCACAACCATGTGATCGTCTATGCTGATGTTGTCATGGTAGCCCTAGAGTTGTCTGTGCAGAGACTTGTGTTGAGACCACACCTGACTACCATCATACAGCCGTAATCGCTGTATTATTATTGAATGCCTATTTAAAGCTGACTCAGAGATTTCCGGGGATGGCGTCCTCAATTTTCAAACAAATTGTTTTTTTTGCAATCATAATCTTGGTCATATAATAATCACTGTGTTAATAACTAAGCTCAATCGATGTCCTTGTGTAAGAAAATCCACATTTGTTTAAAAATTCCGATCGAAATTTTGTTATACACAGTATCCTATGCACTGGTATACGATACTAAATGTGTATCTGCAGTAAACCCCAAATCCGATTCATCTCAAGAATTCACTTTGGAATTGAGCATGTAGGTGAGTATCTTTAGTTCGATTGACTATTTTCATACTCACCCAAAAAATTGTATTTCGAAAATCTCTGATCAGCCTTTGAAAGGTTCGTAGCTACCTGATCACTAGAGCCTCGTCCCGACCCTAAGATTATCGAAGGGTCACAAGTTTGGTGTCGGTAAGAAGCTATTATTTTTTCTCATTACCCTGTGAAATCTAGGGCTATCAATTTTTGAGATGTCATGAAAATGTGACCCATTTTGGTTGACCATATTAAATTGAACACAGTAACCTAGGGCTTTATAAATCATGTTTTTTAAGTTCTCACACAAAACTGACGCTTAAGTATCACCGTGACATTTTTAACCTTTGGGGTTTTTGGTGTCAAGGTCGTTCGATAAAACAAAATCTGCATGTAATTAAATTATCATTCCCCTTTATTTCAGTTTGTATGGTAAATGAAACCTAAATCGTGTAGTTCAAAAGCCTCCCATCAGATGTAAACCTGTGACCTTTCTGTTGCTATTTTTCCCATAAATTTGGTATACCAATCATTGCCTGACCATAGACTGCACAATGGGGGAAATAATAGCTGTACCTTGGTTACTCTTGTTTCGAATATAAGAGTAGTCATATGGTACCTTTAGAAATTTCTCAACATCTCTATTTGAGATATTTTACTGATTTTTTAAAGATTCATTTTTTTTGGCAGGTTCATTTCTGACCCTTGGCTCACATTCACTTGTGTATGTGCAAATAAGGTTAATTCAACTGAAATTTCCACGTATTAATTCTATTTGTTGAAACCAAAATTTGGTACCAAAAAATCATAAATTAAAGGGGAATGGCCGATAAAATGAAATGTATTACATATCTTGTTCTCAGGTCAAAAACAAAAAGAATTCCCTATGTCAAACACATTTACATATCTTGCATTCAGCTTAATATGTACATCTCTTTGGATACCAACTTAATATTATTGTTCTATTGCTTTGAATTCTTATACCCACACCTAAATGGTATAATGGTTTGTATTTATTTTCACTAGGTTTACGTGATGTGATAACCTGAGAAACAAAAGAAATTATCCACTGCGTTTCACTTGGTCAACCGATCCTTGGAGAGAGGAGGCAACTGCATCTCTATTAAGACCAGCAACTGGGTGTTAGTTTTATAGTATAGAATTTTCTTTCAGGTAATAATTAGGTCATAATTTTAACTGGTTGAACAATATTTAATGAAATCATTATTTAATAAGATTCACCACAACTCGAAAATAAAATGAATATATGTTTTAGCATCATATGCGGAGCACAGAACCCTGAGTTCCCTGACTTCTTTTCAACCTACCAATTGGCTAAAAATGGCTAAACACTGAAAAAACACAACTGATTGCTGAATTCGATGGATGCTCATACATTTAGGATGCTGTCGTATCGCTGTATTAAGGTGCATGTGTTTTTGTGGCTAGGGCACCTTTTTGCATAAATTATGGAAATTAGCTAAATAAATATGCACTGCCTTCATTGATATAATTCCTGGTGGAAGTTCCATCTTTATAGCATTTAAAAAAATATCCAAAATGCTTTTCTCTATTTTGCATAATTATGCAAATTCTATTACTTGAATAATATATTTGGCTTCAAAATAAAGCAGATCAACAACCTCTTGCCCTCCTATTATCCACCAGTTAATATTTCTTATTATTATATTATATCTACGTTTTCTTGCATTTTGTCTCACTATAAATGCTCTAGCAATAGCCAAAGCAATGAATACTAGTGGTTCAGGAACCTCTTGTTTTTATCATTAGAGTCAATCTATTTAACCACCCCGGGAAGCTAGCACACATTTGGTAAACACATCCAAGTACACAAGGTTTGAAGTGATTAAATATGTTTGACAGACTGAACATGAACCCCTGAAACGTGATTCTTAATGCCACCCGCATAGTGGTGCCTTAAGGAGAGGGGCCAAACAAAGTTTTGTACAGGGGTCAAATTTGTAAATTGATCAATTGCAATGTTTGAAAAGCACACTAGTTATGTGTCTAACCATAATGCTTCAGAAAAGGTTATTAGTTTGTAATATGTACCGTCCTAAAGTTTCATAGTTATAGCTTACAACAGCAAAAAGCAATAAAAAGGGTCAATTTCATTTGTACGGGTCAAAAGTTTAAAAATTGCTCCGATTTGGGATAAAAAATGGTGGCAAATTATTGGTACGCTCATAGGAATAAGTAATTTAGGAATAGTTTTTGATGTCTCAAATGCTTTTTAAGAAAGTAGGGGGGGTAACAAATCAAGCCCCTTGAATGCAATGGTCGTTGACCTTCTGGTGGCCCCCTACAATCGGAACTAGCATTTAAGACAGTCAAAACGATTCCTTAGTAATCTAGAAACTTCCACCAATAATTTGCACCATTTTTTATCCAATCGAAGCACCTTTAAAATTTGTGACCCTGTCACTGAAATTACCCTTATTCTTGATTTTGCTGTTTTTTAGCATATAACTCTGAAACTTTAGGTCTGTGACATATTACAAACTATACCTTTTCCTGAATCCTTATGTTAGACACCTAACATGGTGTGCTTTTCAACATGATGGGATCAATTACAATTTGACCCCTGTACAAACTTTGTTTTGCCCCCCTCCTTAGGCACCACTTGCGGCACTAAGAATCACGTTTCAGGGTTCCGGTCCAGTCTTGTCCACATATTTAATCACTCAAACCTTTTTTACTTGAGATGTGTTTAACAAATGTGTGCTAGCTCCAGGGCTAATGCATTGCCATCATGATATTAGCGAAATCATATTGCTTATCCATAATTAGTCTTGTTACCACTGCTACCAACATGGTACAGGAAATGGTGGTTAAGCAGTTTACAACAGAACCTACTAAGACATTCTTAATTGTAATCTGACTATACTTTGTCTGTCCCTATCAGGCCCTGTAGAAGCATTCAATGAACTTGGAATGTGATGTGGATCGGCATCCTTCCTACCCCTACCACGCACCAAGGAAGGCCAGTTTGCTCTGCAAGTACATGGTGGTGAAGACTGCAGGCTTAGCCTGCTATGGCTGATTTAAGACCTACAATACTTACCTCATTTGTGGGCGATCGACTAAGTATTGTTGAAGTTATTCCCTTACCGAACCCACCCCCAGATCCTAATTAAAAAGGAGGATTAGTCATGCATAAAGAGGATTGCAATGGTTTCAATTGTAAACAGTATGTTTGTCAATAAGGTTTACTGCAACTTTTAAAATCCTGGGGTGGGTTCGGTAAGTGGCATAACTTCAACAATACTTAGTTGATTGCCACAAATGAGGTGTCAAAATATGTGCTAATAAACACAGCTTCCAATTATATCCCATAATGTCTAATGGGATGTATAGTTTGAAATTGATGGACAAATTTCAGGGGCGGGGAGTTACTTTTTGGGATATGTATATAACATTAACACTGATTGAATTGTGCAATATTTGTATACCATTGCACAGCGTGAGAAAGAAATATTATTGTTACATAAAACAATATTGTGTGCTTATGTTTGTGCAATAGGGAAAAAAAATATCACTCCGGTCATTTTTTTTCTTTTGACATCCAAATTTGACTATTTTTAAATATTGCACCTACAGGCTATCAATATGTGTATATTATACACAATATTTCTTTAAGTGGATAGGGAGTGTGACTGATATGTACTTGAATAGCATGCATCTGACTACTCACATCAAATAAAACTTTCATGATGAAGAATATTTAGAGAATGAAAGTATGTTTTGGAGAACCGGTACTCGCTTTAGGATGAATTGAAACCAAGGTGATGCAATTATTTTAAGTGGAAGAACGAGGCCGGAGGCCGAGTTCACCACGCAAAAATAATGGCATCCCCAGTTTCAATTTGTCGTAAAGAGAGTACCAGTTCCCCAAATCATACCTTCATTCTCATTCTTAAACAGATTTATAATTCATGGTAATCTTTAACCTAATTTTGTGATCCTTATGGCTTAAATACAGCAAGAAAGGTCTGGCACTACCCAGTGAGAAAAATCTAACAACCCGTTGAACGCAAAGAACATATTATGCAATGAGACACAACGTTGGCATGCACGCGTGAATGTAGCAAAACACAGTATGACACGAGCGTATCAACCTCCAAATAATGTCAATACGCATTCCATACTTGCTGGTTCAATTATTGAATTGAACCCGGGCATCAGCCAATGAAATTGCTTACATATTCACAGCTGTTAAGAATGTAAAATTACAGCAAACTTGCCAAAGTATTAGCAGGCGTGTGTGGTAGATATGGACTGCTATTTCTTATTTCAATGTTCTCACTTTTCCATTAGCATTCTGATAGATGTGTTATGTGCATGTGTTTATTTTATTTCAGTTGGGTCCTACTCCAGTGATGTTCATGGAGAGGCGTGTACTCTTTGGTCAAGTACCCTTACACCTGACTACCACTAGGACAGCTGTGTTGCATAACAACAGTCAGAACCATGCATACTTCCAGGTAAGGTAGCCTAAGGGATGTTAGAGAAATCAGTTGTGTGAATATGCCACAGTATATTCGGATTCACTCACATTAGGTATTTAATTATTGAATCCTGTGAGAGAGAAGTAGCCTGATTTTCTTATGATATGGTTGGTATATTTGCACTGCTTTGCAAAACCAAGTTCTTCCATATTTCAAAAGAAGTGTTTAAGGAGTTCGGGTTATATATCGCCTTTTGGCATCGTTCCAAGCCCCCAAATCCACTAAAATGCCTTCCGCAACCTGAAGCGTCAAATGCCCGCGCTTAACACACAG
>JAMKCH010041726.1:0-26962 GCA_023653785.1 Ophioderma brevispina
AGTACAATGATTAGAAACTACAAACTGCAGCGCTGTTGATGTCATGATTCAGCTCTCTTGCTTCCATTTCAGGTTGCTATGAGAGTTGTATATCCACCAGAGAACTGCCCCTGCCCCTTATGACAGAGTCTGTTGGATTGGCTTCATAGATGACCCCACAGAAGATTGTCCTTTCTATATCACTGTGTAAACAATACCACTATAACCCCTATCCTTAAAGTATCTCTGATTTGCTTATTACGTGATATTCCCCTAACCAAGCAACATTATGCTTAGATGCCAATGAGAGCTGGGTGAAGTGGGTCATTGCTTAGAGGGGTTAAAACAATGTTTTTTACATTTATATCAAATGAGTATAAATGTAAAATATGTGTAAATACTAATGTGCAACTTGTGTGTTGTTAGAACATATTTTCTTCTGACATCGCATATGTTCAACGAACTTTGAGTTTAAATAGGTCGGAGTGGGGGGGGTGGGGGGGGGGGGGGGGGTAGGGGATCACTTAACAATCCATTATGACAAAGCACTGCACTACTGTGGCTAATTACTTTTTCTTGATAATTTTAGCCAGAGAGTTAAAAAGAGAAATGAGCAAGATTTGATATGTGAAAGAGAAGCAAAACCTTTTACCTCCTGGGCAATACCTTCCCTATCTATCGGCAATCTGTCCTAAGCACTATTTTGATTGGTCACTTGGAAGGTATAGACCATGTGAATAAGCCAATCAGAGATACTGTAAGAATGTTTGGTATGGTTTTACACAGAGCATAGAATAGAATCACGATATTGATTGGGTAACTTTTAGGGACTATCTCATGTTGTGCTGTTAATTATCCAATCAGACAGAAATGTATATGTGTAGTTAGGTTGAAAATTGTGTGTCGTGTGGTTTTATTATGTCCATATTTTTTTCCAGTGAATATTCTTTGACAGATATTTGTTGTAAGTGGTAAGTCTATTTTACAAGGCCTGGAAAATGTTTTCACAGAAGAACAACCAAACTTCTCAGAAAGGAGCTATTAATTATTTTACCAGCACGTCCTATTTATTTCCCGTATGTTGAAAAATCACATTTCCCTCCACACGTGCCTGAAAGCGCTTCCTAATTCACAATTTTTGAGCATGGCTATTTGTAGCTTGATTAAAGTAGTTCAGAAAAAAAGTGCCCGGTATGTAGTCTACCACACATGGTATAATTATACTTTCTATTTTTTAAGAAATGGGAACTTTGCCATTATGTAGACGTATATAAGCTTATATAGACATGTGACATAATAGGAGGCTCATTTTAAGGGAACTCCATACTACGTCGTCTACCAGTACTAGATTAAAAGTCGTTGACACAAACAGTACAACACCATTAGAAAGCTACTTATTTTTATCCCATTGAATTTGCTTCCATTCAGTCCGCATTCATAGTCTGATTCAAAATCGTTACTTGTCTTACTGAGATAGCCTTTGGTAAAATGCCTTATGAGGTTTTTTTTGCTGACCTGACTAGGTCACTAAATAAGTTGATATGTGAGACCTGGACGAGTTCATTTCATGACAGGAGGCCTCTACTTCTTATTTCACAAACCTGAAGTATGTACAGGCCAAGGGTTGTCTTTGTAAAGGGGGCAGTTTCAAACCACATGATATGTGGTAACATTTGAACCTTAGGACCGCTTAGGACCCTAGACTGAACTTTTAAAAGTGCAAAGTTTTGGCCAAAACACCATTAGTATAGGTTATTGGACCTATGTACATGAGTCTCTCAGTGGGTGGAATTAAGAGTCAGCAGTGTCAAGCAGCTGCTGACAGGGCCCCCTTAAAAATATTGTTCTCAGGGCCCCCTAAGACACCCCCCTAGTCGCAATAACAATAACAATATTCGCGACGCTAAAGGCCCCCACCTTAAGCTGCTGACAGGGCCCTTTTCTTTAATCCGCCCCTGGAGTCTCTGTGGAAATTTTGGAATTTAAAATTCTTTTGAAATTTGGAAATTCATGTTGGCATTGTGCACGCACTTTTCTTGCAGTCCTTCCTTTCCCATATAGCAAGTCTGACGAAAAAAACTATTAATTGTTTATTGGACAGACTAGGTGCCCAAAACTTGGAGTGTTATTCAGGTTAATAAAGCCTTTGAAATGCATTGTACAATAAGCCTGCATAACTTACTGTGGATTACGTGAGATTTTGACGCATTGCTTATGCTACTGCGCATAAGTTGTGGCAACCGTTCCAGAGCAGAACTATTTATTATTGAATTGCTGATTCACTCAGAAACTAAAGATGGTAACCTATAAGGCTCAGTTCCAAGGATTTTTTTGTTTTGATGTAGTAACCATCTACACTGCCATAGGATAATTGGTGTAGGCCTAAAATTAAACAAATTTTCCGGATCAGGAATTTTATTACAAATTCGTGATTTTCTTATGATGACAATCGATTTGAGCTTATCCCCAGTGATTATGTGAACAAGCATTATTTATGTTATTTATTAATCTTTCCCTGGAGATGGCCAGCAACCTATAGTGGTTGAAAACAAAACAAACAAACCACCCCGTGCGCTTGGCCGGATTCGAACGGCGAATCCAACCAATTGCACATGTTTTTGGGGTTTTTTTTCAACACTATCGTGCGCTGGCCTCTCCAGGGAAAGATTAATCAATATACAAGCAAAGCGAGGCGGCATAGCTAACCTATCGTGCATTTTGTGATAAAGCATGAAATTTGGCACCGATGTAGAGAAAAGGAATACAAAATTAAGATCCTGAGCCATCGCAATTTGCACCCATGTCTGCCATTTTCCAAGATGGCCGCCAAAATGACAATTTTAGGCATATTTTGATAATATTTCACACCCTGGCCTTTTACTTATGGTCTATACTCAGTCATAAAATTTCTAGAGCATGTTACCACAATGTTTGTCCTATCACAGGGCCATTGCAATATTTGTCCCTGTCGGGTCATTTTCCCAGATGGCGGCCGAAATGACCATTTTAGGCATATTTTGACTAATATATCAACCACACACTTTTTTACTACTAATCTAACTTGACATCAAAACCTGCTAGATGATCTGCTACATTGATCGTCCTAATAATTTACAATGTATTTCAGTTATATTAAAGGCATGTTACTTAATTGATAAGACAGTCCACCAATAGTGATGTCCGAGTTAAAGTCCCGGAAGTAGACTTACCCTGAACTAACCAGTGCCTCACGCTATTCCGAGGACAGCGCGAGTGAAAACCGCCAGCCTCGGACTCATATCCTTCATGTAGGTTGTGATGAAGGAGTTGTTTGAGCGCCAGCCACAGTATTAATGATCTGTTCCAGGCGGAAGGCCGCGGGTGGAAGGCAGCAAGAACTGTTGCCACTGCTGGTGGAATGAGCCGTAGCACGTTCGCCGACGTTCACCCATTGGCCTTTATTGATAACCAACTCGCAGACACCATCGTCCAGAGTTTTTGTGGAAGCCGCAGTCTGCGGATGTCATGTTTATCAAACAGCAGCTGCTCTAACCCTACCATGAAGGGCCCTTGTACGGGAGAGGTAATACTTGAGTGCTCTTAACGCCTGACACCAAAGTCGTCCCCTCCTCACGGAAGAACCACCCGACATATCCGGTAAAGAAGGTGGTGGAGCCCTGAAGCCAGGTCGTTTCATTTTCTGGAGAAAACCCGGCGGAAATGGAGAGTGGCACCTAAACTCCAACAGGTCGTAGCTCGTTGGATGTGGCGCCCGGCCGGCCAGACTGTTTCACTTCCCCCACTCCCCCCGCCACAACGTAGCGGGAGCAAAAAAACCTTATCATGAGGCAAATGATCTTTTCTTGGCCCCTGGTGGGGTCCAGGGGCGACGCCCCCCCAAGCTCTCGGGTTTGCGCATGTTTTGTGTGCCTTCTGCAGAGCTCTCAGATTCTCATTATCTATCATCGAAGTAGATGAACTATAACTGCCCTGGAGGAGTCCATGGGGCGGAGCCCTCGGAAGCTCACGGGTTTTAGCATGTTTGAGTTGCCTTCGGAGAGCTCAAAGTTAGCTCTTTATCATGTAGCAGATGAACTATACTGTCCCCCTGAAGGGGTCCAGAGCCCCCCCGGAAGCTATTGGTTTTAGCAATGTTTTTGAGAGCTTTGGAGGCTTCTTATTAATCATCTCATTATCATGAAGCTAATTATCTATATTTGCCCCTGACGGGGGTCCAGGTGGTGAAGCCCCGGAAGCTTTTGCGAGTTTTTTTAGCAAGTTTAAGTTCCTTCAAAGGATGAACAATAGGCTACTGCCTGTTACCGTGTGTCCATTTTATTATTTTTCCCCACGCTCATTTCAGGCACAGCGCCCCCTGAGGTGGCGCCCGGGCGCGTTGCCCCCTTGCCCCCTTAGCTCCTCACTGCGTCCAATCGGGGCGCGACGGCCTGACGCAATTGCCGGTAGGAAATTCGTTTTAGATGTAACGGCAGCCAGACTGGCGGACCCCATCGGCTCGTACGGCAACGCCAGTCAAACTCGTAGGGCGGTTGGTGACAAATCCCACCCAGGCACTACCTGGCCTCGCAGGTTTGGGCTGGTGTTAACATTCCAAGTAGAAGGCCAGTTCCAAGGATTCATCACCTGTCAGAACAGCCCCAGGGAAGGCCGTTCCTCTGTATAGAATTGAACCTGCCGACCTGTAATCTTGAGTGTTTTCATGTCTCGGCCACTACTGATCAGAATCAGGAAGTCTGCGAGGCTGATGAAACAGAGGCAGTGGCGGGACAATTTTTTTTAGTCTGCACCCTTAGCGAAGACCCGCCAGCGTCCAAAATAAAGTGACGTGTGTTGGACCTTCGCCATCCGCTGTCCGCCATATGGCAGCGTCACAAGAAAGGCCTTGCGTCTGGAAAAGCTTCCTGACAGCGGCCACGCTGTCAGAGAAAGAGTCGCCAGACTCGTCTGGACACCCGCAGTTGAGTCCCAACCCGATCAAACACCCGGAAGATCTGAACGCGCTACCCATGAGACAGGGACCGACACTCCACAAACGTGGTTCCCTGCCCCTGGACAGGCAATCCGCAGTGACATTGTAAACGTCCGTATGTGGACGCCTTTCACAACGGTGATCTCCCTCTCTAGGCAAACCACTCGATTAGTCACCCTGTCGGTTGCTGTACGACACCACAGTGGTGTTGTTGGACCTGGCATAGGACCTTGCAACTGGCCACCAAGTCATGTAAATGATCCACAGGATAGAATCAACTGCCTTCAATCCCATGACATTGATGTTGAAGAGACTGATCTGGCTGCCGACAAGCGGCCCGAAACAGTCTCATCCCGAATATGACCCCGACGCATCTGTGCTCAGGATCAGCTGGGCTGGGATGGAGGGAACTCCACTCAACCCCGGAGGAGATGGCTGGGCAACCTCCACCAGGATAAGAGCGTCCTCAACTGATCGCAGTCAATCGGAACCAGGTGTCTACGCTGTCCTGGACGATAAGTGCGCCAGAAGGTGCGCTGGATGGGCGCGATACGATGCCGACAGTAATGCACGATGTCCACAAGGCTGGCCATGAGTCCCAGAACTGGAGCCCAAGCCAAAGCACTAGCTTGGCTGGCCCCGGACGCAGCGTAGCACTTGAATTACATTGGCTACAACGCTCCCTCGTTGGGAATACACGACCATTGAGCAGATTCAGCTTCGCTCACAGGAAAAACTGGGAACTGGCTCGGCTCGAAGTTGGATTTCGAATGGTTCACGATGAACTCCAACTTCGTGACCTCCTCACCTACCCACTTGGTGTGGCGAGAGCGAATGTCCCTCGCGTGCTATAGATCAACCAATATCGTCCAGAATAACATAAAAGGGTTGATCCCTCCGTCTGAGAACCGAGCCAACGGCTTGAACCACACAAGTGGAAGACTCGCGGTGCCGTGGACATCGACGGGAGACACCACCGAACTGGTAGGCTTCTTGTTCTATCTGGAAGAGTAACCATACTTGATTCTCCCGTTCGAGTGGGAGTGGAGGTAGGCTTCCTTGAGATCCAGAGATGGTGCCCACGTTCTTGATTGGGCAACGGAGAGCAGGGCCAATGTCTCCATCCAATTTTTCGGTTTGATGAAGACCTTGAGCGGCTTCAGAGTGAGTATTGGCCGCCAATCACCCGTCTTTTTTGGAGCTAGGATAGAACGAAGCTTGACCAAAAGCCCCCTCGACAATCGAGAGGGATAGGGACCGATTGCCTCCTTGCTTGGAATTCCCGCTATTTCTTAAGCAGGACCGACGCTTTGATCCCGGGGAGCCGCGTGACCCTCTTGACAGAAATGCTGAGGAGGAGGACCTGTGAATTCAGACGGTAACCGTCGGAGACCACACTCCTCAAAGCTAGAGGGATTTTGCGATAGCTCGCATGTCCGTTGTGTGGTTCCAGTTTGGTTAGGTTTTCGTTTTTTCAATTCTTGTCGAAAAGTTTAAGTCCGTTTTAAACCAAACTTGGGTTGAGGTAGCATAGGGGTTTCCTTTATATATGCATGATGTCAAAGGTCATGGATCCAAGGTCACGTCACCTGAGGTCATTTTCCATCCAAGGCTGGTCTCTGCCGGGGGATGACGCAGTTTACTTGTGTTTTTTTGAACAAGTTTGTGAACATTTTTGTAAACGGATATGCATAACTTCTCATGGAGTTGGTAATAGCGAGCCGCTGCCGTCTCCACCCTCTCTTTGGTCAAGTGTATTTAATCAAGATAGCTTAACCAACATAACACAGATATTAATCAATCTTTCAGCTTTGAAATGAGATCAAATGACTTCATATATTCTGTAACTTCCAAGATATATAGAAAACGAAAGTTTGTATTGAAAAGTGTGACGCCTGCTACCCTTTAACACGTATACCATCAGTATATGGTTGCCAATTTAAAAATGGCTGTTACGGATAAAACATGCGGAGATGTTTTTACTTCTTGAGTAATATCTGTGACGGTTACTTTGCAATACACCAACTATTATTTGAAATTAGTTTTATTATCAATGAGCGTATGTAATATCTTTAAAATCACCAAATAAAATGTTTTTGGCCGGCCATTTTAAAGATGAATGTTTGATTTAAAATTAGCCCTTTCTCCATAAACCTGTTGTCACGTTGAAATAGTCCTCTTAATAATTTCAGACCATTAAAATAACATTTTAGCCACATGTGCACCAGCATTTTGAAAGCGTATGCTGTATAAACAGTGAAAAGCAACTTTTGACGGCCATTTTTAAAAATAGCTGCCCAAATACCGTCAGGGGTAAAATTTGAAGTGGTCTTCATGCATCTCAATATTTTATATATATTACTCTCTTATAACACAAATTCCCTTGCTATTTATCACTATTCACGATTGTTACGTATATTTCAGTTATGCCGCTTCGCTAATAAAAACATCCTTGTCTACCTGAGATAAGTAGTTAAATTTCAGCATTATGTACATGCGAAACAAGGATTTGTTAGAAAATTCAGGGTGCAATTTTTGAAATATCTGATTCAACCTGAGAATAAAATATATTTGTATTTAAAAGAAATTCATTAATGTTTTTATGTAATAAAGACCAATTTACACGCATAAATAAATGAAATCAACATCATATTTTGGAATTACAAAAGGTAATGCCTTTACTATGTGATTAAAGGAACAGGTTAATCCCAGCCTACTTAATAACAAGAACTGCCGGCTTGTTCAAAAGCACACAGCTATTGCTAGTGACCCAGTTTTTTCAGTAATATTCGAACAATTGGCCAATCTGCATTATGAGCTCCTTAACTCTGTGGGGCGCATGGCAGTGCCACTGTACTGCTGTATTCAACGATGTACAGGATATTATAGGGCTGGGATCCCTATGAGATTGCGTAAACTGGTTGCCAGTTATAAAAGCTTGTAAACAACATGGTAGGCTTGTGTTTTTATCCTAACACCAGGACACCATGATCTGAAACTACTTTGCGAGTGGTGTCACTTGTTTAGGTTTCATTTTGAGATTTTCAAAATACGATCGAAGTAGAACATTGTTCAAGAGACTAAATTGTATAATTGCCACTTTATTACTATCTTCAACATATCATATCCTTGTTAAGTCCTACCTGGATTGTTGTAGACATATAGTTAATTGATTCATACTGTCAATTCCAAGAAAATGATTAAGACGTTACTACATTTTAGTGATGTTTCATTCAACCTTGCCTGTAACCAGGGGTAGATGCCCCAAATTAAAAAAGTCCCCTCCCAAAAAAAAAAGTCCCTAAAAAGTTTTAAAAAGGCAAAAAAATAGATTTGAGAGCAGAGTGATCCAAAAATTTTGGTTTTTATGCCTTTTTTGTTGAAAAAAGGTTACAATTTCAGTGAAAAAAGTCTAATTTTTGCCATTTTTTTGTGGGGGGGCATATTTAGGTGAAAGTCATCTTTTGAGGAAAAAAATAGCCCCCCCCCCTAAAAAATCTTGGTTATGGGCCTATACACAATGATAACTATGGGACCAATAAAAGGAGTTATGATGAGTGGATTGGGTTGCCAGTCTGATGAAACTGCTAGCAGTGAAATGTCACTAATAATGTTAGTAACACCTTCACAATTTTCTTTCATTTGATAGTATGACTCAATTAATTATACAGGGTGTCTGGAAAAAAGTTAACCCCCAAAGCACCCTCTATTTCACAAAGAGAAAAAAGTAAACCATGCAAATTGATACACATCTGAAAAGTGCATTTCGTTTGGTTTCCGACACCAAAAAAAAACTTATGGATGGTTGAAAATTTGTACCACTTCTTCATTTTATCCCACGGATTGTTTATTTTTGTGTCTTTAGACAATTCTCAAAGAATATCGTTTGTGTATATTTCTTTTGTTATTGGACAAAGGTCATTAACTGATATTGAAAGGTTAGTTTCAATT
Organism: Ophioderma brevispina; assembly: GCA_023653785.1. Classification (NCBI taxonomy): domain Eukaryota; kingdom Metazoa; phylum Echinodermata; class Ophiuroidea; order Amphilepidida; family Ophiodermatidae; genus Ophioderma; species Ophioderma brevispina. The sequence goes on from JAMKCH010041726.1 coordinate 8,900, forward strand.
ATTAGAAATTCCAAGATATACACTCATTCTTCGTTACTTGCTGTGCTCTGCCCACCACTGATGCCTCTAAGACAGATGCAGGCTTGTGATTCCTTTTCCATGTCAATAATTGACTTGCGAACCATTTTGTTGTCAGAATTGCTTTTGCAAAGCAGCGGTTATTCTTGGCGAAGTTTTGTGGTCCTTGTGCATACACTTCACTCTTTAAAGGTTGTGCCTTGCAACGGAGATTTCACATATCCGGTATCCCTAAAAAAATCAAAAGTACTGATTTTTGCCCTGATGCCAAGCTCTCCATTCAAAAAGTCTCCATCTGAAAGGATTAAGCTGAGAAAATGATTTCTTTAGTATAACACTGGTGGAAATTTCTAATTTGTATAGGAGCAAATACAAAAAAATTACAGCCCTATGTTTATATTGAAAATATAAGCAAATCAAAAATAGCCCTTTTTCTCTCTCTTTCAAGACCATTTATGTAGCCAAATAAAGGTAAGAAAGCTAATCTTATTATGAAATACTATATGACAAAATAGTTAGCACCCAAAATCTCTCATTGGCACCTTTAAAGCAATATTGGACCATTTTGAAGAGCGCCCATTTTCAAAATTGATATTTTTGCACAGTTACATTGGGAATTGTCTAGGAACATACTGCGAACGAGAATGCTAAAAAGATGACGTGTTTTATCACAAAATACAAGGATGTGTAATTAGAATTGGTGGATCCCCAGATTGGACTTAACGGCACAGAGCTGGAAAATTGCTACGTTTATGTCCGCCATGATGAATGAAATAGTGCCACCTCGAGGAAATAACTTCTTAACTGATTGCCCGAAACTATTAAAACAAAAAAATAATGGATGAGCGTAGACACGTACATGGCTCCATTTCATAGCTATTTCACATTGGAGGCCGTTTCAAGCAGCCGTTGAATTATTATCTGGGATTCCCGATACTAATTATTCTAGTACAAAATTTCCTTCGTTGTGACATAGACATTTGCGAGCTTAACCATTCACAGGTATAGTGACTAGCCAGGTACCAATGCAAACCGTTTGTAAAATTCTCCAAATGTTTTAAAAAATTGGGGGCGCCTTCAAAAAAATGTGCTCATATAGCTGTGTGTATATTTGTTCCCCATAGGCAAAGTAGCGGAGTCAAACCAGGGATCTCAGCAGCCCCTCGATGGAATGTCCCATTCCAACAACATGGTTTGGGAAATGTTCTTGCAGAGACGATTTCTGACTGCGATGGTTCAATGACATGTTTCCCCAAGGTGGGGCACAATATATAACAAGCCCATGCTCTTGAATTCTACCTGTCAGTAGTGCCAATCTATGCCATCTCTACAGCTAACCCCCTCCCAGGACTTGGGATGGTCAGTGGTGGGTTAATGGCATTGGCCCCCATAAACAACCCTCCTAAATATCATTCCCTTCCAACTGTCGTGTTGTCATTCAGCACTTCAATGCTTTCTCTACACCAAACTTCCAACATTCTTGTTACTTCAAGCCAGCCATAGGTGGGTCTTAAAGCTGTTTTTTGAGACTCCTTCTTCGTGTTGCAATAAAATTGGTCTAAATCATCCGTCTAAATGTAGACTCATTATATGATGCCTTGGAGGAGGCACTCGACTTTGGTTTTTGGGTATGGGCATAGCCGGTTGAGGCATTTGACTTTTGGGCTTGAGAAATGAATTTTTTACAATTAAGTTTTAAATATCTAGACTTCAGAACTCATTTTGGACCATTTTTTTTGGTCTCCTACTTATGACCTTAAGGCAGTAAGACACATATGGATCACTTTGTCCACTATTGTCTGCTGTTGTTGTTGTGAAAAAGGTTGTCATTTGCCTGTAATATTTTGCACTACTTCAGTGGAATTTAAAACCAAACTTGAGAGTCTAGGTGCAATTTGGATCCTCATTTAATTGATGAGGTCAAGATCACTACCAAGGTCAAAGGTCATATGAGATGGGACTTTTTTTAGCAAATTGGGCGTTTTAAGAATAGGAACCTACTTGACACGCAGTATTGCTGAGTGGGAAGTTGAATCCTGCCAACCCCTTTTACTGGGACAAAACCAGATTTAAAACTATACTTGATTGGAGGACTGAAGAACCCTGGTCTTGACTGCCATTCCTTCCTGAATTGCAAATTGAAGGTTAGTGCGCCCCCAAGGTTGATGTTAAACTACAATACATTCCATATCTTCTGATGTGAACCCTAGTGAAACATTGACCGTTTTATTATCACATTTAATGTAACAAGCTCATTGCACTCCAATGCAAATAAACTTTAATGATATTTAATTCTTGCATCTATATATGAAATTGTGGCACAGTACAAGATAATGCGACATGGTAAAGTTGTATTTGTCAAGTATAATAAGGCCTAACCCATTTATATGCTTGAGAGCATCTAACGACCCTAAGTGATTGTTAGAAGTGCTGAGCAAATTGGCGTGAATGGTGTTGAAGTTGCAATTATTGCACCTTTGACATTCCGTTATCAGTGCAGTAACCTACCATATCTGTTTGGTGTAGTTTTTGTTGAACATCAACATACCAACAAATTCTTGCGATTTCACCTTTGACTGGATTGGAACATTAATTGCTTTGATACACATTTACACAACCTTTGATGCGTGAGAATGGACATTTTGGATTCATACGTGCCTGTGCTAAGTCTGAGATTGGAGAATAGTTGCATATTGTTTAGCGACGCTTTAGTAGTGGGAAAGATGGCAGAAAAGAGAGGGAGAGCATTGAGAGTATTGCATTTTCATTGTATTTACATGTGTTTATTCTAAGTGATTAGGCCTGGTCTATATGTGTTTAGGTCATCCGATGTACTCAGAAAGACCTTATGGCAGCTGATTTGTGTGTGTGTGTCTGCATGTGTGTGTCTGTTTGTCAAACTTTTGGTGAAATGTCGTCTAGCCTTTTAGTGCAGTGATGGCTCAAGTTCTACTTGGTATGAATTATACATTGAGACAAGGGGACCTATGTGGGGTAACAGATGAGGGTCCAAGGTCATTTTAGGGGTCATTAGGGCATAATCTGGTGCATGTAGAATAACCTGGTTAAAATGTGTGGTGAGGATCAATTTCATACTTGGTATCTTTATTTGAGAAAAGGTTTCTTATTTGGGTAAACAGATGAGGTCAAAGGTCATCAGGATAACTCAGGTTCATTATAATTGCTCCACACTTATAACCACTTAAAGCCGACTCAGAGATTTCCTGATGAGGCGCCCTAAGTTCCAAAAAATCCTGCTTTTTGCATGTACATAATGCTTGTCCCATATACTAATATGGTGTTGAAATTGCTAAGCTTTAATCGAATTCCTTCATATCCTGCTTTTTTGCATTACATAATGCTTGTCCATTATACGAATCACTGTGTGAAATTGTAGGAGCGAAAGTCGCAATTCCCTTCATATGGAAAATCACAACTTTGTTATAAAATACCCGGATCAGAATTTTTGTTAGGCACAGTATCCGATGGGACGTAATACTACTGATAATGTTTACTGTCATCAAAACGACCAATCCGATTCATCTCAAATTTCGGAATGTGCATTTTAGGTTTACATCCTTTAGTGTCTAGTTGACTATTGTTCACTTATTACATACACAAAATAATATTTCGAAATCTCTGAGTCAGACTTTATATTTTAATGCAGTATGAGCTATTTGGGCTGCTGACCCTATTTTGCAAATATTCCTGTGATTACGTTGTTTACAAAAAATGTGCTGGGAACTGAGGCCAATTTCGCCAAGAAACAATCCAAATTTCCCTCCTAGATTGTAAAATTTCCCCACCAAGATGTCAGATTTCCCTCATTTTATGTATGTATTTGTTTTTAAAGACAAACTTATTTCCCTCCCAAAATTTCTAGGAATAAGCATGCCCAAATTCCCCCAGGCCATGCTAGTGAAAAGTTTGTGTGTTGGTCAAGGTAGACTTTTGAGTGCAAAGAATGTGCTGGAGATTGTAAATGCTGACAACAATCTTCCACGTTTTGGAAAAAGTTGTGTGTAATTCTATTTTCTGAAGTTTTTTAATCTTTTTCATGTGTTAATAATTATTTTTATCAGTGAAGCCAGCAAATCAGATAGAACACAAAGGCCGCAGTAATTTTTCTGAATATTTACTTCAGGAGAAGAACACATTTCAAGGATATCAATATTGGTCACAGAGGGTGGTGCATTTTGAACAAGACACAATCATTTCATTCCACTTCCAAGACTTATGACTGAAGTATAAACAATCAAATCAAAAGGGAAAGATGCAGAATTTGTTAGAAAAATGGTCAATCGATGTGGTTTTGCTTTCAATTTTGAATTTAAGCATTTAAGGTGACATGCATTAGATTTTAAGATAATGCAACAAGGTTTTTCAAAACAGCTATTCATCGATCTTCTTCCTAGCCAAGGAGTTGATTTTTTTTTATGAGATTTTTGTGATACAAATGTTTCTTATCACAACCAAAATGCACCATCAGAACCAGTAACTTGAAAAGTTAAGAAAAATGTTCATACATAGCGGTGTATTAAAATATATAAAGTCCAAAATTACTTCTACCACTTTCAATTACCCTTGCTGAGGTACGTAATTTGAGTGGTGTGATTTTAATTTTATTACTTTATATTTGAAAAAAGTGTTTTTTGATTATATTGTTGGAAACATGAACAAATCTATATAAAAAGAGTAGGACTACCTGGGGGTAAACATCTAGTAGATAACATATGGTCAATATATGTACAATTAAGTACACACGAATTTTCACAAATGTGTCCATTATCCATGGTTATAATGATTATCATTCTGATGATCATTATGTAACTAGGCAAATCACTTAGTTTTCACTTGACCTGAATGACCCCTGATGACCTTTGTCTTTGGACCTTTACCATTTTATCGGTCGTTCGGGCATCAAAATCAAAATTGCGACCCCGCCCACCAGAGTTCATGTTCATAACACCACGATTACCCCCATTTGACCTCCGTTTTGACCTTGAATTACCCCTGATGACCTTTGATCCCCTACACCATACAAACTCGGTCTTCGGATTGTCAATGGCACCCACCAACTAAGGTTTGAGGAATGTAGCACCCTCGGTTTCTGAAAAATAGACGCAGTCAGACAGACAGACCCCCGGTATTAATATTGAGATCATTTGAAAGGGTGAATTACTTTAGCGATGTTGTATACGTTGAATCGTTAAGATTTGTTTTTAATTTCTTCTAGAATCTAAATTCAACATTTGCCCTCTGGATATAGCACAGAGGAATGGGGTTTCATGCATCTTCTGATAATCACTCTCTAGTACAAACTGGGCTGTTCCATTTGAAATCCTCATCATGCTGTGAAGTATTGGGAATGTTGGAATAACCTATTAGGTAACTAACATTTGAGGTAACTACATTGAAAATGCACACTTCCCGTCTCCCTCTTTGAACACTTGATTGAAATTATTCCCTTCCCCATCTTAGGATGTAGATTTCAAATGAAATCGCCCATTGTAACTTCACTTGAAATAAACACTCTCCCTTTGTGGTAGTGAAAGGGAGTATGTATTTCAATGGAATCAATTTCATCATGAGGCTGTGAAATATATCGCTGAGTGATTTCAGCAGGCATATGTGCGCAATCAAATTGGGTTGACTGTCTCAAATGCGGTTTGCCAGAAACGCAGTCACGCATCAGGAACTAAATGTTAAGCAGTGGGAATTGCAAGAGTGCGATGGCTCGCACATTTCTTCACAACGATGTCAATGCACTTAATTGAGAATTCAGAATTAGTGACTATTAACAACTTTAACGTCTCACTCATCATTCTTGTCCGTCGTTTAAATCATTGACACTTGTGTGATAACTTTAATCATTGGAGTATCTTAACTTATTGGGGTAGATATTCATTATTTGTGGGATGACTGAAGAATAAACCAGAAACACTACAACCAATTTGAATTATTTGGCATTTGAAATCTGGTGAAGGAGATAGTTATATGAGGAATTGGGAGTGATTTTGACTAAAGACAGCACCAAACATAACCCCAAAGAAAGATCAACAAAGTGGATGTTTGTCAAGGAAAATGAGTCAACATGGCAAATGTTAACTTGGTTGTCTGCTTGCAAATTGTCATTAGGGATTACTTTGGTATATGGGTCTTGTGTGTGTAATAAAAGTGTTAACTTAACCCCATCCTTAAAACTTGTACTCCTGTCCCCAGGCAATTCTTCATACCATTCGAGCAGAACCCGGGTCCAAGACTCATATGGATTATAACACCCAATAAGTGTGACCTTTTGATCCAGAACAAACTGTGGAAACGACAATTTGTTCCCAGGAAAATGCTGTATTGTTCATATATTGGCTTGTTGGCACTTTAACCCTTTCGACCAGGGGCCACTATTCTGTATACGTTATGAGCCCATAATCAGTAGCTTAGATATGGCGTCACCAATACTTTCCGGTCATTTGGAAAGCCATCTAAAAAAGATTATCAGCAAAGACTAGGTTGGTGGACTAATTTAGATGCATTTTTTCATGCTGAGTCTGAATATAGTCATGAAAATGTAATACTTTGACCTTTTTGGAAACAAAATTGGACAAATTTTGACGTTGCACAACTGTATCGCTTGCCGTGTTTCAAAGGATTAAAATGCTACATTTTGATAAATTTGCAAATCCCATTAAATGGATCCTTAGTCGGCATAATAAGTTGTTTGACTAAGTCATATGCAGTCCTGCCGTGTGTCAACCAGGATCCGGGGTTTAATCACATTCCTATTTGTAATCATTGTGTTTATGTGCCTGTCTACAGCAGTGCGATCTCCACGCACACACGCAGCAGAAAGATTGGTCGAGATCAGTTCAACCAATATTATTACCTGGGTATAGTGTATAACACGTTAATAACGTTGTGGAAAACAATCGGAAAACCGCAAGCGAGCCCTCCTTTTGCCAAGCACTCAAAATAAATATTAATAATAATAACATATTTATAAAGCGCCTAATGAACAAGACCTCTAAGCACTGAACAAAACAAGAAGTTCTTGAGCTATCTTAAAAGAGACTGAAGGCAAGCATATGAATATAGATTAGCAGTCCTAAAAGCATATACACAAAAAAGCAAAATGATTGTATAAACAAATATATCATTAAATTTGCTTAAAACAAGCAATAGATGTCAATTTACAATTACAAAGTATTAAAGTGGCGTACATAAAAAGCCAAAAATATTACACACAAGTTAAGTTTTAAAAAATTGTGATATAGTCATTACATCCAAAGCACCAATTATTGGCACACTGTGAAGAACCCAAGCATTCGAAGAGCCATGAGCAATCAGGAAAACATTCCTGTATCCCACGGCACCCCGAAAGTAGGCCCTCCACAATGTGATTCAACACAAGAAATGCACATACAATAACAACCATAATTCAATTGTACAAAAGGCAAAATAGTAATAACTAACATTACATACAAAAGGATTCATAAGATGCGAGAATGTATCTCCCAAGTCCAAAAAACAAATCTTGGACCGGAGAAATACAAAATAAATATTGCTGACATGCTACTCATTTTGGCTTAAGTATGAATCCAGCAGTGAATGAATTTGATGGTAATTGTACGGACTGTGATAAACGGTGGATTTTCATGGCTTGTGGAAGGTTATGATGCATGAGTTATTGTACAAATAAACAATATGCTCACCAGACAATTATTACTATAGAAGACTGAACGGAGAGTGGCATAGTTATGAATCCTCCATATCAATTACAGGGGATTGCTACTACTTAAGAAATCAGTGTTCTTATTTTGTATCTTACCAATTGTGTAAAATGTTGCCCACTTTAATCCTGATTTGTGCAAACCTTCTTTGATTACAAACTCTTAATCATACCTGAGTCTGTTTACTCCCTGTATCCTTGATTATTCCATGACACAAAAACCTGCAAAATATGATGTGAATATACGCTGGTCTTTAATTACAAATGGACTGGACAAAAGATTTATGAAAACCACCCAAACAAGCCTCTAGGGTTTTCAGCAGTTACTTAATGAATTGGTCTTGAATCCTATGTTGAATCCTAAATGCTCGTTTAGATTGGGCTGGCTGTTGACACATTTGTTCGGTACACCTCATGTGAAAATTAATTTCACTTATCCCACAGGGGATCAGTTTTTGGATTCTTGATTGCTCTGTAGAAAAAGTCATGTTTACAAGCAATGAAACCATTTTTTTTACAAAAAGAAAGCACCTCCAACAGTGCCTTTAATGAGTTTTGTATTTTTTATTGACTTTCAAATTGTAATAGGACATTTTAAAATCATGAACTTTTTTAATTGGGTGCCTTTTCAAAATCTTAAAGATCAAGTTAAGATTTTAGAGCAGATCAGACTCATTAAACAAATATTTTTATTTTTTAATGCCTTTGCATAGCCAACATTACAACTTTGTTTCCCCTCATGATATGGAGAAGACAAGGCATTATTTGCTCAGTGAATTTCAAGAGCACTTGACTAAGTGACCCTCTTTGACAGGTGGTGTGTTTACATATCTGTGAAATTACAATTAATTATGAATTTAGGCGTGATATGATTGGTCCAGGTATGGCCAAGCTGGTTGGCAAAAAGGTTTGTTCAGTAATTGCATGGTTGAATGTCAACATTTATCCACCGATGAAAAAACGACTGACCACTTAAAAAGGGCGAGTTAATACTTCACCGATGTGAATGGCATAATTGACACTATCAGCAGACAGGATCAGAAAGAGACCGCTTGGAATCAAAGAATGTATTGCAGGGTCGCATTGCTGGGAATTCACTGGCAGATACGGTGCAAATTTGGAGATGTTAAATGATGGAATAGCCAGTCTTTTGCGGTGTCTTCGGTAATTTTAATTACTGAAATTGAGAGGTGGTGTCATATTCGGGCTGTGATAAATTTGAATTAATACCCATATGTGTAGCTAGCAACACCACTTGCACCAACACGTCATCAAGTTGAAGATGACTATGCTACCACAGGACACATCTTTTTGTCTTCAAGCACTAGACGGGAGGTTTACAAGAACCTGGCAATATTACTTGTGAGAGAGGACGTGGATGTTGGAAGTAAAGGACCAAAAGTGGATTCAAGCTTGGGCTAATTAGGATTAATGTGCTATTTACTCCTGGACTTAACACTGTGTACTACACCGCTTAGCTAAAACTTGGTATTAGCTACAAAAGTGTTGTGATGCGATTTTGAAATCAACAGCAAGCCGATATTTTGCTATGCAAGGATACAATCTGAAGATGGCTTAGGACACCTGACTGTTATTTCATTAGATGAGATGATTACATGAAGATCTTGCATCCAAAATTGTCATCTTTTTACCTTCAATGTCATTTTACAAACCTGTGACATGTCTTCAAAAGTCTTTGAAACTTCTATTTGGGCTGCTTGAATTATTTACTAAGGTGAGAAGAAATCCTACACAATACACAAGAGCTCAACTTCTCTTCCAAACACTGACAGGGTAACCAGAAGCTGACCGACTTGAGCTTTTCTTACAAGCAAGCAGGCTGAGATTTCTCAACTATTATTGTTTTTTCTGCTTAAACATATGTACGCATGCCACCTTGAGATAAAGAAATCAAAGAATAATAGTGGGAGCAATTAGTTTGACTAGAGGGAGGCGAGCCAAGGAGGGAGGTTGGTAGATAGAGTCGCCGACTCATAGTCGGATTGCAATTGAATAGCATTTCAAACTTTTCAGGGAATTGAAAGTAGTAAGCACAAATGCCATTGAGATCCCATGGAGGCCCCGGAATTAAACTTAAGACTGTTTTAGTGACGTGATTGGAAGCAAGCCAAATGGAGGGTTACACTGGCCAAGGATTCATTTAAATAGTGGATATAAACCATAGAGGAATGCCATGAACATGTTATGTTATGGTTTCGGCGTTAATTTTTGAGCTGCAGATCATTGATATTTTGTGTAATTAAGCATGGAATATGTACCCATTAGAGGAGAAAAGAGAAGTGAAAAGAAACGAGAAGAGATTTGTATGAGGAATGGAGAAGAAGAATTTACAGACAAGGTATGTAACCATTAGTCACCTCTAGAGCTGCCAAAATCGTAAGGTGGTGCACCTGGATATTTTTGTGTTAAAACAAGCTTTGCTTTCGGCTGTGTGTTCTACAAAAGGGAGGAAAAAAAAAATCAACTTAAAAAGCAACACTCACTTTTGTTCAGATTCAAAGTAGCAATGTGTGATTTCTGCGGGAACCAATGACTCAATGTATGCTCCGGAAAGTGTCGGCGTCTTCACTTTAAAAGGATTTACCAAGGAGATTTTTTAATGTTAAATTTCCATAATGTGCACTTGATTGGTGGTAGAACACCTACTGAGAAATTTCTTAGATGAGTTTCTTTCTAGGACAACAAAAGTTAGAAAGAATAATCAAATCTAACTTTTGAACTGCATGATATACTATATAGAAAGCTTGCTAGAATTTTTGTCATGCACGACCAAAAAAATGCTAAATCAGATTTTTGAGTATTTTTTAAGACAGCCATTTTCAACTTAATCACTTCAGGTGTGCTTTTGATTTATTTGGGTGAGATCCAAAAAAAGGATGCACTTTTCTGAAAAGTGTCCGTGTGCACAAAAATTGCCCAAAAAATCATTAATAGACTACCAATAATGTTAAGTTATGGCATTTTCTTGATAGATTAGAAATTAGAAAAACCGATCTAACTACCCTATAGAAAAAGTTTGCACAGTGTAAATAGCCAAATGGCATAAAATTTTGCCGTGCTAATTGGAAGTGAAAGGTAAATGAACCAAAGAAACCATTTTAAATTTTCAGGGAAAAATGACTAAAAAAGTAATATAACAAGTGCATTGGACATCAAAATTTTACAAACACAAAATATTTTTCGTACATGCAATAAGAGCACATTTCATTATTTCACACACTTTAATCTTTTGTTGATGTGTTGAGATTTTGGTAATGTTGTTTGGAAAGGGGGATGGGGGGGGGGGGGGTGGCCTGTTAGTAAAAGATTAAAACAGTTTTCATCGGGACCAGAATGGCCTTCACCCATTCACCAAAACCCCAATGTAAAGTTTTGCACGTATTACAGTCTGATTTCATGTGAAAGCTGAAAACTTGATGGGGAAGCCCCATAGAGTAACTGTGTAAATTTAATTATTGGTCAATCAAAATGTATGGTAGTACATTTTGCTTGATCTTCCAAACCAAACCACCGTTCAGCCTAATTTCACAGGGTGGGTAAATCAGGGAAAAAAATAGTGCTTTCCTTCAGATACCAACATTTTGACCACTCCGGTTTAAAAATTGGGGGTTCTGTGGATTTGAGGCGATTAGCCAATCGGGCCCTTTAATGAACAAACTATTTACAAAGTGATCTTACCTGCAATCTCCAAGTGTAAGGGATGAGACGCTTGAAGCTACCATAGGCTACCACAGGCTTACCACCCCACCCTCCCACCATTCACCCAACAACCCACCCAAACGAAACTGTCTTTACAAATATCATTAGACCATATCGAAAGCGCGCCACTGCTTAAATATAATTAACCTTGTTGGGTCACCTGTATTAGGCAATATATTACCAAAGAACAGAAAGCTTGAAACCTGAGTCAAATTATCCAATTTACATTTATTCCCATTTTGATCATAAGATTCAAAGCACTTAGTACATTTGGTTTGCATAGATTCAAGTCCATATAGCCGAAAAATGTCAGTGGTTTAGTTCTGACATCGTATTTAATGCTCTGGACCATTGCTGATATGCGCAAGGCAAAACCACACTCTTCAAAACATTTCCATCCTTAACATCGTTCCATCATTACCGTTTTGCTAGTTCGACGTTCGGTTTTACATTCATTCACATGGTTTGCAACCTCGGCGTCACGGCGCATCGGGCACGATTTCCAATGATTGTACATGCATGACCCTGTGAGTAATTGGTTGGAATAGATCACACGACATGCATTATGCATGGATGAGGGTGGTGTGACGTCGTCGTTAATAGCACGACGCGCCTCGTTTTGTTGGTGGTGTGAGGATTCTTTGCGTGTGTATGGCCAATGGAGTAGCGGTGACCCGGCGGCAAACCTTAGACTCCTTTATAAATTGTTGAGTGTCGGGTAAAAGTGTGTTCGTGCCCACCCACTCCTACCACTCCACCCCCACGTACTAAATACCATAATTTTTGTAATGTGTTAATATGAAGGGCCTCCTGCTATCTCAAAGAGTAATTCTATCCATATAGTGCCATGCATTTCTCTGTAACAATTTACACACTAATGACTAATGAGTAATTTAGGTGAATTCAACAGTTTACAGAGTGGTCATCACAAATCAACAATGATTGCATCCATGCGTCTGGCGGCTAAAGCCGGCCTCGCGGGATAAAAAAATACCGGATCGATCGGATGCAGAGTGTTGATTTTGTGATGAACCACTCTGTAACATGTTGAATCCCTTTCAACACGAAAATCTTCTTGACAACCTATAATATGGTATAGATGAAACATGAATTATTCTCACTAGATTATACAAAAATGTTCCCAGTTCACGGAAAATATAAAGCAAAGCGATTAGTTTTGGCAAGTCTGTGCTTGACAGTTTGCAGACTGGTGTTCCTAGGCGTATAATTCAGAGTTTTAAACGTGACGAACAGCGAGTCGATTTAAGCGTACCGCGTAATCGCACTTCCGTGAACACTTCGCCGGGCGTAAGCACGAATTTGAATTACTCCAACTGTGGGTTGATAACGATATCAACAAACGGACGCTACCTGTGTACAAAGAGATTCGGGAGTTTGTTGATACCACTTTAGTAACTTACCTTTTTGCCTACTAATTACGATCTATTACCCGATTTCAGATAAACAAGCTGGTGTTCTTGTCATAGCTTGACCTGATGGGGACACCATCTCAAGTAGGGACTGGCTGCAGTATGTCACCAAGCCAAGTAACGGTCAGGATTAAAATTTGGAGGAGTGAAATGAAACAATATTAATTTTTTAGACTTTAATTTTGATGGGACTCTATTTGTCATATTGAAATCATTAGTATACTCAGAGGGGGTTGGGGTGTTTCCATGGCCCATTGGGCTTCATTGTCTGTAGTGTTGGCACATCACAAATTGGTGTCCAAAAAAATATAAAACAATGGGATTAAATTGAGCCGGGAAGAAATGGATTCGGGCCAAGCAAAAAACAAACAAAAAACAATACCACACAATTGCTATATCAATGTTGCAAATTAAGCATATGTTCACCTATATCAAGTTATATCAGCTATTTTTCAGGTGGATATTTTTTAATCTCAGCCTAGCCACTGTTGTTGTGCAGCCACACTTATTTCAGGGCTGGTGCCAGGTTTAGCTCGATATTGATGATTTAAAGTAGAAAGTAAACATGTAGTTGGCAGTGGGTATTCTGAAAAATTATAAGTACCTCGGTTATTTTTGGAGGAAAGGAAAGGAAAGGACAATCCTTGCCATAGGATTTGAAATTGTTATTATGCCACACGTGAGAGGCACTTACTGGATTGACTTCTTGTTCCCCTTAGGGTTTTTTTTTAATTAGCTAAATCTGGCTGCTCAGAGACTTGACTGTCAAGTCTTAGGAAGACTCAACGGTCACATTCTTGTAGTAAGGCATAGGGGAGATCTTAAAATCATCCAGAGTTATGCGACATGTTAGTTATTTTGTCTGGTTTGTAGTGTGATTGAAATCACCAAGATTTGCATTTAAGATTGTCTGTGGTCACTTTGTGAGGATTTTTTTAAACACACTTCATATTTGGACAGGTGATGAAGTTGAAGTTGTGTATGATGAAAATTTCTATCATGAGGCCAGTTTTCAATTTGGTTTTTCTTTTTCAACCCCTTGTTTTTTCTATTCTTCTGTCCTTGGCAGTTTACTTTTATACTAAGATTGAATTGGTGTACAATGCATCGTAATTTTGACTATAAACCAGGAGGGGGAACTCAAAAACAAATAAACATACAGTGGAAATGGATATCATCATCATCAGCTATGTCAGTCCACTGCGGGATGAAAGCCTCAACATGTTACATGCTGGATTTCGGCCTAACCTTCCACGCTGGCCTAGTGCAAGGTTGGAAGGGACTCTGGTACCTTGAGTGACGAGTGCAGGTAACAGACCCGGGATGGTTCCCTACTCTTTTTGATGAGGGCTGCAGGTTCAGCATGCTTAAGGTGGGGACTCCCTGATTACACAGGACCACAGCTTTACATTGAACTCTCCAAACATGAGGGCCAGGCCACCATTGTTTTTATACCTGAACAGCTACAATTAATGCACCACAATTCTGGGTTGCATTACCACCAAAATACACTGCCTATTTTTTTTCTTTACTCTGTTAAAGGGTACATCGAAATAATTTTCAGATCTTGAAAACATGGAACATCAAAATAAAAACAGCTTTCTAGCAGATGATCACGCCTCCAGATTAAAAAGTTTCATTGTGAGGGTGGAAATCCGGCTAATTTTTCCGCTAGTGACGCCGGGAATCAACAGCCATTTGGAGAATTCTGTAATTGGTAGTTCCAAAATGGCTGTAGAAGCAGCACAAGAAAGGGCTTGTAAATCCAAACATTTGGGGAAAAACAATTTACTATTTTCCTATTGCTAACCTGTTGACAAGGCATCAGACAGCACACCCATAACAACGAAAAGGAAGCAAGAACAAGCCATTTTATCATTAGTTTCTTAGGGATCCTTGATACCGGTGGGCGTTACATAAAAAAAAAAACAACACCAAAGTGTTGCTCTAGGCTGATGGGCAAGAAAGATATCTTCGGTGGTTGTGCGACCAGTTCTAATGCTTACAGGAAGTTATGCAATTTCCGACCCTATAGGAACTACTTGGGTATGACCAAGAAAACCAGATGGGGCTTAGGAAACCAGGGACGCTGCGGTGATCTTATATGTCAAACTGTTCAGTACCAGAGTGCCTGGGTCACTTTCACTACCAATAATGGGTCTCATTTCAGCCTTCTGGTGGATGACTGAAAAGTTTTAAGGGCCAATTTGTATAAAGGTGGAAAAGGGAAAAAGAATTATGCGCAAAAAGAATTATGCAAATTTTTCAAGCTGGATCAAAATGTCCAAAAATTAACTTTAAATTAGGAAAAAATAAAAAAAAAGAACACACACACCACTTAAAACAAGCAGCAAAATTTGTGTAAATTTGTCCAAAAATTCTGCATTCGCATGTATAACAGGGTCCCATTTTGGACCAGACTCTTCGCAGCCACACGTCCCTACCCAAACCAATTGAGAACCCTCAGGTGTATATCCATGGACAACTGATAAATAGATTAGACGTCAAAACTGTGAACATATTGAGCATTTTGGTTGGTATGTAATTTCTCTGAGGCTTTTAAGACAAATTTCAATAGGCATTTTCTCTCAATAAGGTGAATGTGTACAGCCAGTTTTGTCAGTTCAGTTTAAATAAGCAAAATCTATTAAATGTACAGGTTAAGTTTGTCATGAAAAAAGTTGCTTTTTTGAAACACGCTGGCAAAGAATCATTTAACCATGTTAGGGTTTATAGTAATTCATGCCCTGATTGTCGCAAATCAAAGTTAATAAGGTGTGGGCACATCCAGGAGACTAGTACAAAATCACACCTTGCGTACAGTCAGACAGAATCAGGTTTCCCGCCAGGGATGCTAGCCTGGTCTGCAAAATCTTGTTTAAATATCACAAGAAAAGATCTGAAAATAAAACAAATGTTGGTGAAAAGAAGCAAAGAGTCATTCAAGCAGAATGGGGTAAAGTTACATGAGAAAGAACAATTCAATACTATTTGGCTTGTGAGGTATACACTGTGTTTTGTGTCAGGCTAGAATTTACTGCCTTTTAGAGTACGGTCTCAAACAATATTTAGGCCTATGGCTGACCGTTGTTTTTTTTTTAAAGTGTGTGTTATTTCTCTTGTGAAACCATTTGTCTTGATCATAATTTGCTATGTTAAGTCGAAATATTCACCATATATTATACTCGTGGCATAGAAAACAGGGGACACGGTACTCTGTACGATGAATTTAAAACCAAGGCAAATCCCATTATTTAAGTGGAAAGAACGAGGCTGGAGGGCGAGTTTCCGAGTTCTTCACGCAACAAAACATGGTGTTTTCGCTTGCTAAGCAGCAAGCGGAGAAGAGAAAAATAGTTGCCCTTACCCTGTCCCTCCACTTTGGCCCCGATTCAGTTACCAATCCCTCCCATCCTCAAGCTCCAACCCTCGACCCTCCCATCTCCTCTGGCTTCTTCCATGTCTTCTTTGGTCGTCCCCTCCTCTTCAAACCACCCATCACCAAACTCAAGGGCCTTCTTAAATCATTACTCATCATCCCAAGGAAGCCAAGAACATGATGAAATGGATTGTTTTCTCTTTTGACCAGAATTTGTATAATAGGAAGTTTGCATGAAGATAGCTTTAGAAATTTGTTTAGTCAGACCCTGGACTAGGTTTCTAGCCAGGACAAGTTTATAGAGTCATGTATGTAGTATTTCATGTAGGTGGGCGCTGTCAACTGCTATAGACTAGGGTATAGGTTCGCTCCTTTTTAAACAAGGAATCCAAAGACGGATCAAGGCATAGCCATTTGGATATCCGCCTTTTGGCACTTACACAGCATTTTTTTAGAATCCCGATGTGTACAAATGATTCACTTCATATCGCATTATTTTGACTAACAGTTTTTAGGTTTAGTTGGGCAAGTATGGATTATAATGATAATGGTAGTCGCACCTTAACAATTTTGGACAGTGACCGGTGACAAAAATAATCTGAGCAATTAATGACATTATCTAGGTCACAAAAACATTCAATACTCCACTGATAGATAGGTGTAGTATTTTTAAGTCTTAATTGAAAGTAGATTGCAATGGGCACAATATAGATAAAAAAATTATTTAGGGGTAAAAAATGTTCTCACTCACAAACTTCCTAATACATCGGTCTATTTATTTTATCCTGGGAATTTATTAAACTATTATTACAGGGCATATTAAAAATACCCCAAATTCCACAAGCCAGGGACCCTGCACTCTTCATTATATCAATAATCCTCTGAAATCCAATAAATCCAATTGTTAATTGCACATTCAGCATAATTAGTTTAATAGCAATCACCATTTCAAATGCAGTGACCCCAGATGTGTGTTAGTTATATAAAGGCAATTCTATATTGATAAAAGATGGAATGGGTGGTATTGGTCCATAATAATGAGAATTGGTAATTCTAGCGATGGACTTGGACCCACAGGATTCCTGGGTTGCTAGGGAAGCTAACTGTGCATGTTATTTCATGGAGTATTGATTGGGCTTTGAACGTTTTGTGAATCAGTGAAGAGTTAAAATTGATATTTTTAATATTAAAATTGGAAGAAATCAAAATTTGGGGAATGATTGAAGTGACCGCTCACTTTGGTCGCAGTAGTTTTTGTTGGAGATACCGGAACGTAAACAGTAATGGGTTAATCGGGGACAATTCTAGCATTAACTTGTGTAAAATAGTAATTAATGAACAGGCCCGTTTAGTTTTGTGACCTACGGGAGAGTGTAAGAGTACCAACTTATTTTAAAATTGCTATGTGTGAAAGATATTGGTTAGACAAGACTTCAGTGGCAAGTACCAACATCCCATAAGGTCCATGAGTCTGTTTTCTGTTCCAATACTCCTTTAAATGCCTGACTCAAGGTGGAAATTGCTGTTTGTCCTAACCATCACCCCTAATCCAGTTTTATCGGAATATTGCACTTTATTCCCATATGTGGGGGAATATGTACTAATTATGCTAATTATACAAAATTATGTCAAATTTTGAAAATTTCGTTGATTTTATAATTTGCTGTCTGAACACAGGGTGTGCAGGTTTGTCACATGTGGGAAAAATAAAGAAAAAACAAAAAAAAAAAAAAAAAGCATGGGTTTGTTTAATGTAATCTTTTACCATCTTGATAATTTTTCAAGAAAAA
>JAMKCH010041727.1:0-13290 GCA_023653785.1 Ophioderma brevispina
GATTGTCCACACACAATGTATAGTTCTACCATCTAGGAACAATGGGTTTTGGAGTTATAGGGTAAAAAATGGCTGAAATGGTAAAAAAAAGGTCAATTTCTTATTTGTACAGGGATCAAAATCGGAAGTTGCTCCAATTTTGTTTGAATGAAATGATACGAAGTTTGTTCATCTAGCTAATTGAGTCAAAATAGGCATAGTTTGTACCCTCTGCAAATGCATAGTTACAATTTGTATGGGACCAAAATAGGTCAAGGAGTCAACATACCCAATTGGTTTGACCTTCTTTGAGACCCTGATCTCCGTAAGAGAAGCATTTATAACAAATCCAAAAACTATACCTTTTAGGAGTCCTCTTTACCCTCAGGCAAATACTGCAAAAGTAAGTAGTATTTTGTAAAATAGAATAGATTAAACTTTAAATGTCGACCCTGTACAAATCGAGTTGACCTTTTTTTACCATTTTTAGCCATTTTACCCTATAACCTCCAAAACCAATGGTCGTAGGTGGTAACCCAAAACGTACTTTTTGGAATCCTTATGATTAGATGGACAAGACTAGATTATGAGGTCATACATTTAAACATGAGGTACCCCCACCGGCATCCCCATTTTTTTAAAAGGTTTGACCCCGTATAAACTTTCCAATTGGCCCCTATTGAAAAAGTGATACCACATTTGAGAGTACTACCTACCTAGCATTGAGGTAGAGGGTCCCATCTAACTACCAAATGTGTTGACACCCTTTTCTGTAGTGGGAGGTAACGACTCCTTACCTGAAGGCCCCCTATGATATTCTGCTCCTCTACACGGTTTTGTATCCGCTATTCTTAGATGGGACGGCAAAATGGTTGTGGCGTCATACTTTTATCTATGGTCACAATATATACAAGTTTGAATATCTTACTTAAATATTTTTCCTAGGTATTCTGAAGTGTAGAATTAAAATTGTTTGTATATTATAGTTGTTTTTTCACATTAGAATTTAGCTATTGCTTTTGTATCTGTTCATTAATGATTGGTTAATAATTGCTCATTTTCTTTGTTTGAAGCGGCTTTAAGGCCTTGCATAGGAGGCTATTTCAAGATTGTTATTATTACTATTATTTGCAATCTGCCTGCCATTATAATGGACAGGCTCTACCGTACGTTTGAGCACTTTAACAGGGTCCCTTGTTAAACCATGTTTTAACATTGATCCCTTGTGTTGTACATTTATGAGTAAGATGCCATCTTTAATAAACAACTAGAATTGTAAAAAACAAGGAAAAATATTAAAATTGAGACATCCATGTCTACTAGAAACTACTTTTGTATAGATCTTGGCCAAACAAACAATGATTTGGAGGACAATAGGATCATTTTAAAAAAGAGTTGATCATTTTCATTGAAAAAATGGGTACTTTGGCGGCCATTTTGTTCTGCAACATACTCAAATGCTCAAGCTGATAGGCTGTCAGCAGTTTTTGGATTCTTCAACTAGATGGTTTAAAGCATTAGACTCTGTTGAGAAAAAAACTATAGTAACATTTCTAAAGTTAGAGAAAAAAAACAGGAAAGGCGTCCGGACTAAGTCGGATGCCAGCCATTAAACTTAGAACATATTCTATAGAGTTAGTTTTTTGTGGATTTGCTTCCTTAAGACATTCATTATAAGAAATCATTTTGGCTGACAGGCCCTCAGCTGAGCAATTATAAATTCCTTAAAAAAACAAAATGTCCGCCAAAAGCCCATATTAGTAAAATTTTACCAAGAGGTTGTGTGTTATTTTTCTTAGTAAATCAGAGGAAACCAATATTTTAATGTGTATAAGGGATGATAAAAGACACAAGCATATTTAAAGATTTCAATAGGTGATTAAATATCAATATCGGTGACCCGAAAACAAAATGGCCGCCAAAATACCCATTTTTGTGAAATAGTCAACCAATCAATGTTTTTGTTATGCCGTAGTATAAGCTTGGCAAATCATTATGGATGCCACTTACCAGGGAACAAGCCCATGTCTATGAATTATATTTTATTCACAGACTATATTTCAAGAAGGCGACCAAATACATGGCTGCCAATGCTCCAACGCATCACGTTGTACATTTCTTTTTCCAGTGACGGCTGCAATAAGAGTTCAGTTGGCAAATTGCCATATGTACTAGATTATTTTTTTCTTTAAAATGGCTGTTAAATATCAAGAATCTCGACAAAAAGTACTAGTGCCGCCAAAATAAACTTTGTGAATATTCCTGGTTCAATTTGTTTTTCTCAGTTTTGTATTGCAGTTCTCATGGTTTCTGATCATGTAAATGTGACGTACATGCATTTCCACATCTCATGAAAGTCTTTCCTGACCAGGCTTCCTTTTCCTTTGTATGAGTACTTTTTATGAGAGCCTTTCCTGCCCAGGGTTTCTTTTTTGGTGTTAGTATCTCATTAAAAGTCTACCCTGACCATGCTTTTTTTGGTATTAGTCTTTAATTATAAGCCCCTCCTAACTAGGGTTACTTTTTGGTGTGATTCCTTAAATTAGAATCACTCCATTACAGGGTTCATTTGATGTGTGTTCTTTGGTATGTGTTCTTTCATTGAATGTGTTTTTGACCAGGTTTTTTTTTGGTACGAAGTCAGCTTTCATGAGATCTTTTCCCCGACCAGGTTTTTTGGTATTAGTCCTTTAAAGTTTAATGATGATCCCTCCCTCCATTTGTTTTATACGAAAATCATCTAGTCACCAAGCGCAATTTGACAACTGTTCATATCAATTGTAATGACCACCGATCTTTTTTTTGCTGTAAAATGATTTCAAATTCAAACCATCCATTGTACCCATTTGTCGACTAATTGTCAGAATGCTATTGCCAACCATGTTAGTGGATTTATAGATACCCATAACCTTTTCGTCCTTGAATGAACTTGACAGACATGGAGATTTGGCTGTATTGAAGCATGCAGAGCCTTGGTCATACCAATTTTTCAGTGACAATTTGAAAATGGATGAACAGTTATAAAATTACATTAATGGTTTGTGATGAACTGACATAATATTTATTCAAACACAAGATAGTTTTGTGTAAGTATAATGATGATACAGTGTGGAGATTGTGTTTTCAGTGGGTTTTTATAAAATGTTATAGGATCTGTACAAAGGTTCTCTTTCCATGTGTTTAGTGGGGTCAAATATCAGCTATCCCCAGTTTGCGAACTGCCAACAGTGCCCGTTTTAATTCTCAGGTACTATATCATTGCATATTCAGAAAAATTGACAATTCTTTGGCAGCTGACATCCGTTATGATGGTCGACTATGAGGTAAACTACAGTGGATCATGCATTTACTGAAACAAGAATAATATCTTTGAATCACCACTTACGATACCACTATTTATCCAGAATCAGTTTTCAGTCAAAGTCCACCTACACAAGACTTTTGCTTGGAAACTGTTATTTAATTCCTCTCAATTCTTGGCTATTTTTGGATGTTTTTAATAATTCTGCCATTGGGCGGGGCATACATTGTGCCCAGCACAAAATGTTGTTCTTGTATTTATGTAAATAAGTTGACCTGTTGTTGGGCCATATCAAAACAGCCAATTCCAGTCAAAATTGCTGGTAATTAAATAAAAATGATAATTGCTTTCACTTATGTGTCAGTTGGCATTACTTTGGTCATTGATTTGAGAATATGACATGTTTGACTATCCAGAAACGAGAAGTACAATCTCATGCAATCGATTTAAATAATCTGAAGGCAATATGCATGCTCGTAATTAGTTAAGGATCATATGCAGACTTATCAGAAATAATTAAGCTCTTGCTACAGTGGCACACGCCGCCGATTTTTGACGGTGCGTTCACTAATAATAAAGCATTTCACAGGTAAAGTTTCTGTCTACAAAGTATAGCAGGCCTTTCAATGAAAGTTTAAATGCTAAACCTCGTCCAAACCAAATCTCTCGCTTGTCAGACCATAAATTCAACTATTTATACACACGCACACCCTCTCTCACTTATGTACCCACACGCTTGTACACACGCTCACACACTCACATAAGAAGTGGCACCGTAACTGTGCCATTTGGGTTCTGTCGTTTTAAGGCAGAGACCTAGTAATGCGGGTATCCTTGATAAAATAACCTTTGTGCTGTTTTCCATCTAAGGAATATGCTGTCGTAATATGTTGGTTTGGGATTTTATTTTAAAAATCCATTGCATATGTACCCTCTGATATATGATTTGTGGTGCGTATTGGTAAGTGAGGTTTGGACATTGTACCTTTTTGTAAATTAATTTGGTATATTTGGGTGTTGTGCGTTTACATGTGCCCCCCCCCCACACACACACCCACCACACCACATTAACTGTTTCCCTTTTGTTTTGCTAGTTTGCTCCACAGCATGGCGGCTCCTTAATATTTCTATAAAAAAAATTGGCATTTGACATTTCTAGGGGGGGGGGGGCTATGGGTTATGAGTATTACACCAGTACTCACATTTTTGGTTTGGGTATAACACCTACATTGATTCCCAGCCCATTCAAAAGTCCCTTAAACCTTAGTCTGCAAATATTTGATTGCATGCAGCTTAATAAATTACGGAATTATGACATTTGGTGGCAGTTGGTTCAGTGCTCGTGATCCTCTGTATTTAGGGTTGTAGTTTTGAGCCCCTGTTTGTCACCACGGTGTTGTGCTCTTGGGCATGGCACTGTACCCTCGCTTGTCTCTCTCTCCAGGAGTATGAATGGGTACCTGCATATACTGGGAGTGTCAAAAGTTCTGGCAGTGCGGTGGAGTGTACGACCTCCACAGCATCATTAAAATTATGATGGAGTCCTGGCCCAACCCATTGACAGAAAATCTGGGTCCCGCCTGCTGTCGCCCTTTTGCAGTTGCCTTTTTGCTGTGTCTTTCCCATTTGAAGGTCACAGCTCTATAAGGTCATGTAACACGCCATATCATGTAGTCCTCATCTACATGTGCGCCAATAGTTGGTAGGGATGGCGCTGTTCTTAATTGTTGTTTGCCGTTTACGGTCCCTGATTTGTTAAGGCATTCGTGATTTGCATTTGCCATCATTCTGATTATCTTTTTGAAAATTCATGTATGTATTGAGGAGCCTGCAAATCTCATGGGGTATAAGCTTCTGGTAATATATTTATTTTGTATGCTTTGGGTTGTTTGTTATAAAGGAACCCCTTCGAATTTTTTTTTTTTTTTGTA
Source organism: Ophioderma brevispina (assembly GCA_023653785.1). Lineage (NCBI taxonomy): Eukaryota > Metazoa > Echinodermata > Ophiuroidea > Amphilepidida > Ophiodermatidae > Ophioderma > Ophioderma brevispina. The sequence continues at coordinate 5,212 of JAMKCH010041727.1, forward strand.
TCAAATCTAAGTCTGAAATTTTGGGCTCTGGAAATTCCAAACTGGTTCAATTTGGGTTTAGATTTTATTCGCATGTTTTGGTTTCATAATATCTTGAGGGCATAGCTTTTTTTACTCTTCAAAGGGACAGCGGCACAGTTTATATAGGAACGCCCTCAAGATTAAAGTTGGGTACTCTTGTGGTTTCAATCCTATTGGGTGTACTTTAGCCCGCTCCTAATGAGGTTATGCCCTGTGACGTCATCAACCGTATGCTGTACTTTGTTCAGCAGAATCAAATCAGAAACGCTGTTATTTGCACCACATTATTGGCATCATACGTGATGATTCCAAGTTTTGCACGCACATGTAAATTGAATTGACTGCTTACGGTCCAGGACAATCTGTTTGTATTCTTTTTGTTCCTAGCCAATCGATGAGACAGGAACTACCTTATTTTGCTTACCCATATTAAAATTTACAGCTTTCCGTGTGGTTTTTATGGGTTATTAGCATTAATTATCAATACATGTTCCACACCACATAATACCACGGCGTGATAATTATTTTGTCGCAAGTTACGGGCTCTCTCAGTGGTACGTGCTGTATTTTGAGAGCTATGAGGTGTGTCCACTTGTTGGAATTTGTGGTATATTGTGCATTCGTAAAATATGGCCTGCTTGATTGTGTACACGTAAAGCTAATTTAATTTTCTAAATTTTGTTGTTGTTTTGTTCGTTTTTGGTTTTTTTATTTCTTTCTTGATTTGTTTCTTTTATGCTTACGGTATAAGTATATGTCATACTAAGGGGCAATAGGCCTATCATTTGTATGCAAGCGGTTTTGTAATTTTCAAATTTGGTTGAAAATGTGGCCTATTGTCCTTCGTTTTTTGGCGCTTCATTTGTGATTTATTTTTGTCACCATCTATACATTCCTAAGGCATTGCTTAAGACGGGCAAAACGCTTAATGTTTTTTATAATATATGCTCAGCATTATACACTTTTGCATGTCTTACCAAAACTGCTGATCGGTGCTATATTTTGGGCACATATTTTTCCAATGTATTCCGTTATAATTTTTGTGTTTTGGTTGAACATGTCTTCGTTATGTAAGAAACATTTGAGGGCGTGATTTTTCAATGCATATTTGGGGTTCCATTTTGAATTGCATAAAACTTTTGGGTTTTTTGGTTCATTTTTTACAATGGGTTATATTGCGCCAAATTATGTTTGCCGGTGGGTGGATGTTATTTGGTTTTTGTTAGGTGTGGGTTAAGTTTCTTTCTTCCATTTTCTTTTGTTATCACAAGTTAAAGTAAAACCCTGGTAGAAGTCTTTCCTTTAAATGGATCTGCCCATCTTCGTTTTATGCAAATTCGGCAAGCTTTTGGGAGATTCCCTGAAGCATAAACGGTATGTTTGGTGCTTCTTCTCCCAGTAAGAAGCTATTTGATTTTTGTGTTGTTCGTATGAGGGGAAGGAGTTTAGGCAAGTATGTGTTTATAATCTGATTTGTATGAACTATGCTACTTGTCAGGGTTTAATTTTTCTGTTATATTGCCACGTGGGCCCCAGGGTAAGCGGCAAGCACGTTGGTCAGTCAACCTAATGAATTTTGCTCCTAAGTGTGCAGAGAAATTGGCAATGCGTATCTTTTAGGGATCTCTCAATCAACCTACTAATTCCTCTGGGTTTATTTAAACCTTAACCTTGGCTCTGCTATCCGCGTCAGGATTGGTGATGCCATATCAATTGTTTTGGCATCATTCAAAACTTTATCCAATCGAAGTTGGGGTATTGTGGCGTTTTTAGCCCATTTTTATTACTCAGGCATGAATTTCATGTAGCGGCTTAGTTCGTTGGGGATTTAAAAGTAATCGATGAACTCCTGTAGATTTGGTATACAAAAGGAGGATTGAGTAATTTTAAAATTGCCATGCTTGGTCTCTCTTGTACCCCCTCCCCCCCCCGCGGGTGAGGGGTGGGGGGGGGGGTTGGTCAAGTTTCTGGCCAGAAACTTGTTTTGGCACCAGTTTTTTCTTTATCTTGGCAACACGCGGCTCATGCTTTTTTTGCATTTATTTGATTCAATCATTAATATGGCAATTTTTTCTTTACTGATAACTGATGTGAGCGAGCGCAGAAGTACCTGACTTCAGGCTCTGCAGATTTTCTCTATTAGTATTAGAAGTACTTATCAAATGTTGAGGCTGACCCTGTCTCGGATATTAAAGGAATTTTCATTCCCATTAGTTCAGGCAATCCCAGAGGTATTTGACTTCAGATTTTCTTGCACTCATTTTCATTCTAATTGTGCCTTAATAAATTATTATATTGTTTAAATTTTTGAATTTCGAAATTTTTGAGTCAGACTTTAAGTAATTCATCAAACTTAATGAGTGTTATTTTATTAAATTCAAACATTTGTTCGAGGCAGCCCTTGAGGTATTTGACTTTAGGCCTTTAAACTAGTTTTGATGCACAACTTTAATCCAAATATTCTAATTGATCCCTGGACTTTTGCGTTAAGCATATAAAGGGTTATTATTATCCGAATATAGTAAGTCAGCCTAATTTTTGCTACAATGATCCTCTGCTGTGATATTTATATACTGGTTCATGATGTAATTAATTCCGGGCTTTGCATACTTTTAAAATTCATTTGGTGAACATTGGTTAGAGGAAACTGTCTTCAGGCCAAGGCATGCAAACATAAAAAAAAGGAAATTTTATTATTTTTACATGTGGCTGTCATACTAAAATTTTACATATGTGGCTTACAGAAAATTGCATGTTGGTTTTACAGATGGCTCAATCTGTGATAGTGGTTTTATTAGGGGAGCTTTCTCCAGCCATGGTACTAAATATGAATTGTTTCTCAAAGCCAGGCTTAATCTTTTCTATAATGGTTCTCTAGTGTTATTATATGATGATGTTTTAATTTGGCTTTGCCGTAAGTTAAATTCCACTGTGAAATTGTGGCTTAGAGGAACTGTCTTCATGCCAAGGTCATGCATTCTAAGATGTTATTATTTTTACATATTTTGCTTGGTCATACTAAATATTTGCCATATGTGACTTTACAGTAAATTGCATGTTTGCTTTAAACAGATGGCTCAATCTGTGGTATGGGTTTATAGGGACACTGTCTCCAGGGCCCATGGTGTTAAATAAATTATTCTCAAAGCCAGCCATATGAAAAACTATGGTTTGTTTAGGAGACCCTGTTATGACTGAATAAGGACTACGTCCTACGCACGATGTTTTGCAATTGGCAAACCTTTGGCTTGTCCCATTCTTTTTCTGTGGATAATAACTTTTTATGAAGATTTATTCGGAGGAAACGGATTTGTCCACCGCAGAGACTGGGTGTATGGGCCCATTGAGTCTGGTCTTGTGTTTGGCGCCTGTACATAAAGCCCCAGTCACGGCCAATCACATCCCTTGGCTTGTGGCTCCGTTGACCAATGGGCGTCGGCTTTTCACCCGGGCTTTGGCCTTTTCGCCAACCGTCATCACATAGCATCATATCTGCGTAAGGATAGGTCATAGTTTTTTGTTACTGACATAAATATGTTTTCCACCCTCCTCTCCCCTGTGTTATAGAGGGGTAGGAACGCACCATTTTCGCAATTTTTATTGGCCAAAACGCGGCTCATTGCTTTTATTGGCATTTATTTTGATTCAATCATTAAATATTGTCAATTTTATCTTTCTGATACTGATGTGAGCGAGCCAGAAGTAACCGACTTCAGGCTCTGCAGATTTTGCTCTATGATTATTAGAGTATTACAAATGTTGAGCTGACAATTACCGGATTTAAAGGAATTTCATTCAATTTAGTTCAAGCAATCCCAGAGGTATTTGACTTGCAGATTTTCTTGAACTCGTTTCCATTCTATTGCATTAATTATATTATTATTGCAATATATCTTTAGATATCGGATGTCTTAGAGCATTAGAGGTACCTGACTCAGGTTCAACAGTTTAAGTTAATATTCAAACATTTGTTCGAGGCGCCCTTGAGGTCTTTGACTTTCAAGGGTCCTTTAATTAACTATTTTGATTCACAACTGTATTCACAATATTCTAAGTGATCCCGGCTGTTTGCGGGTAAGCCAGGCAATGGTTTTATTTATCCGAATATAGTAATGTCATCTAATCTTTGCTAAAAAAAAAAAAAAAGAAAAGTTTTTTTTTAAAAAAAAAAAAAAAAAAACGAAAAAAAAAAAAAAAAAAAAAAAAAAAAAAAAAAAAAAAAAGAAAAAAAAAAAAAAAAAAAAAAAAAGAAAAAAAAAAAAAAAAAAAAAAAAGAAAGAGGTGGAGAAAGATTTTTTTTTAAAAAAAAAAAAAGAAAAATAAAAAAAAAAAAAAAAAAAAAGAAAAAAAAAAAAAAAAAAAAAAAAAAAAAAAAAAAAATGATCCCTCTTGTGATATGATATAATGTTCATGATGTATTAATTCTGGCTTTGCAGTAATTTAAATTCATTTGGTGAAATTTGGTTAGATGGAAACTGTATTCATGCCAAGGGCATGCAAACATAAGAATTTTCTTATTTTCCATATGTGGCTTGTCATACTAAAATTTACATATATGGCTTTACAGAAATTGCGTGTTGGCTTTACAGATGGCTCAAGCTGTGATAGGGTTTTTTAGGGGAAGCTGTCTCCAATCCCATGGTACTAAAACATTGGAATTGTTCTCAAGCCAGGCTTAATCTTTTCTATAATGGTTCTCTAGTGTTATTATCTGATGATGTTTTTAATTTGGCTTTGCAGTAGTGTAAAAATTCACTTGGTGAAATTTTTGTCTGGGAAACTTTCTTTCATGCCACGGGGTCATGCATTCATAAAATGTTATTATTTGACATATGTGGCTTGTCATACTTAAATTTTGCATATGTGTCTTTACAGTAAATTGCATTTTGGCTTTACATATGGCTCAATCTGTGGTATGGGTTTATTAGGGGAATCTGTCTCCAGGCCATGGGGTTAAAATAAATTATTCTCAAGTCAAGCCATATTGAATGAGTTTAATAAATAAAATAAATTGAAAAACTATGGTTGTTTGGAGACTTTATGAATGAATAAAGACTACGTCCCTACGCACGATGTGATGCATTGGCAAACCTTTGTCTTGTCCATTCTTTGTCTGTGGGATAACAGCGAGTGATGATATAATTACTGATCAAGTGTTATGGTATAACAGTAGTATTACAATAAATAAGAAACTGTTTTCCTATCAATCTGGAGCCGTAAAAAAGGGTGTTATTATATTTCAGATGTACGGGTTAACCAACGCTTTATGACTTATAATGAATTTAAAATTTTTAATTTGGAAATTAGTGTTAAATGGTAATTATATGAAATATTGTGATTGATTCATGCTATTTCAACTAGCTTTCAGAATCAAGTGACAGTGACTGACCATAACCCATGATTCCACAGCTGTTGAGTGATCTTATGAATGCCTCAAAAAGTTACCTCATGCATATGAATTACTGAACCATGGCAGTGCTTACAGTCCCTAAAGCACAGTGGAAGTGGAGCATATGAGGGTCTTATACCACCTGCCCCTGCCTTTTTTTTTTTGAGCTTACACCAGGTGCTAATGATATCATTGGAATTCTGTTTATATAATGCCCATACAAGTACATGGATACCTAAGGACCAAATACTTGCAGTACAGGTATTAACGAAAAATCTTGCTACAAATGAGTTCTGTATAAGATGGTATAATTAATGATTCTAAATGCTCGTTTTGTGGCGGAAAGAGCAGGAAATATGCAAAATTAATGTGGGTCCTGTAAGTATGTTCTGACCTGTGGAAAGAAAGTATTGTAATGGGTTTAGACAGTTGGATATTAAATATAAAAATACTGGAAATAGGTCTTGGTATTTATAAAGCATGAAATTCCACGTTTTTTTTTTTAAATCTGGTTCTATTATTGTGTCAGCAGTTATTTATAAATCAGGAGGTCCAAGAAATATTACCAGTATATGCTGATTTCAAAAACTGGATGTGTTTTTTTATTGAAAAAGTTGAACAAAGTATTGCTAGAAGAAAACCCTGATAGATATGGTTCAATCATGTGAAGAAATGGGAACCTTCAGATAGGATGTGTCCACGAAATTAATTCATTTTTTAAGTAGTGTATGGACTGTATCTTTTGTCTGTGTTCAAATTTTCTTTTTGTAGAGTGTAAATTGTAAATGGTTATTGTCATGCCTATTGTATTTTTGTAGTTTATGTGCTGGAACACAAAAAAACAATAAAGACCTTAGGGGCATTCATTAAAAAAAAAAGAATTTAATAAGACTTTCCGTGTAGTGTGGTGTTTGTTTTATTGTTTTGTGGGAACGGCGCCATGAGTCAATCCCGGAAATTCAGGTTGAAAAGTACTCCTAAATAACGTAGATTATGCGCGATATAATGTGGCTAGTGATATGTCCTTCTGGTCGGTATTACTTAGATCATTCATGAACCCGCAGTGTCATCATTGCAAGGTGACAGTCCACTTTAAATAAGGTGACAATGGAAATATGCAGGGCTATTTTCCGGCAGTGAACCAAGTTTGAATAGGGAATTGGCAATGGGAGTATTGATTGCTGTCATAATTATTGCCTTGAAACGTTTTTTTTTGTGGGCGCGTCACGCATTGTTGCATGATACGTAAAAAGAGGCACAACCTCTATTGTGGTGTATATGTAGGTCAGTCACCAGAAATGTACTACACATGCGCTGAATTCAGCGTCGGGACCTTGTCACTAAATCTTTTATACGGCGTCAATGAGAGCTTTGTTTGTGCTCGTTGGTTCGCCCACGCCTCCCGCCAACGAATCTGTTTTACCTTCCGCAGCATATGCCGGTACCCATTATCCTCCTGGTGGAAAGAGGCAAGCGAGGTAATGTACCTTGCCCACGTGCACAACACAATTGAGACGTGGACCACAACCTTATGCTTCTGAGGTTGAATCTGATCCAACTGTACCCGCATGTGCTCTACATGGGTATTCTCATTTTTTTTTCCACCGGTACCCCAGGGGTAAAAAGTCAATCTCTGTTCAAAACACAACTCACAGCTCGCCCCTATTTATTTGAATCACACTTTTTTTAACACGTCTACACTTAAGTGCACCATATATTACTATATACGTTTACAGACTACTAACCTTTAAATCTTCCTTTAGTCTTCAGCTTTCTCTTTGGCTTGTATATTTTTGCAATCCTCAATGCCTTACAGAAGACTCACGAGTTTGGCCTGGCGACCCATTCTTTTTCTCAAAACAAAAGCACTGCTCTTGCTTTATGATCCACTTAGTAGTTTGTTTGGCATTATCTTCTGCTTTCCAACAATCTTGATAACGAGGATTTGGACGGACGTATAAATCTTTTAAAGTCTGCGGTTCCAAGAGCCTCTTACCACATCTGCAATATCAGATTCTGTAAAATTCTCCACTTCTAAAAAAAATCAGAAACAACATCGATTGTAATCGCGTGACATACCTTATACAGCAATATGTAGAAATGTATCCTATCGATGTCCATTACGAATACTTGACTTAAAGGTGATTCGTGATTTCAACACCTTCTGTGTTTTTATTGGTTTAACGAGAAAAGCTTATTCACAAAATTTGAGTTGATCGATCTTGCGTTTTGTGACTCAACATTGCTTTTCCCACGGCACCCCCCCGCCCACCCCCCCCACCCCCTAACCACCCTCCATAGGCCACGTACGTAATTTAGTCCGTTTACGGACAGAAAATACAAACTTGCTAATTTCTTACAGATACGACCGAATTTAGCAAGTAAGATCAGGTACACGGATTTACTAAGCTTACAGTTCTATGAAATCAGTAAAATCTCAGCTTTTTTGAGGTAAAGTCGGGGGTACGAGGTTGTGGCTCCCTAAATGCCTTTAAATAATAATAGCACGTAACTCTTTACTCTAGTAGTCGTTGACAGCTATACCTGGGTTATCTGAGCAAGGATGGTCCTTTGTTAAGTGGGTCTTGACAAGACATGCTTTGCACGTGAACAAACCCTGAATAGATCTGCAGTCAGCCAGAAATCCAACATAAACCTTTCCAGGATCT
>JAMKCH010041728.1:0-12007 GCA_023653785.1 Ophioderma brevispina
TCTCTGTAATATACCTCATGATCCTTTTCTGCCTATCACAACGTGTGGCTGGGCTTGCAGGAGAATCATTTACCGATGAATTAAAACTCAAAATTGGCATTAGACTAAGAGCATTCGCTCTTCCCGCCATCTTTGATCTGACAGTTCGGCGAGGTCACGACCACAATGCAATGCGGTTGACCTGTGCAGATGACCTTTAGCTGGTAAAAGTAACAGGCTGTGAGGGTCAGTCGCATTTTCCGGAAAACGCTGCTCAATAGAAACTTCGCACTATCGGCTATTCTCAGTATCAACCGGATAAATTTTTTATGTGGATAAATACCGTCTGCTCAATAGAAACATGCTAATTGATGCAGTACCTACAATTAAGTACTTGCGAAGTACACAAGGCATTGGATCGATAGCAGCTATGTTTACTTAGCAGTACCCATCCTATAGTGTACTATGCAGTTGCCTGCTAGGTGACTGACAGGTACCCATGTAAGCCACCAGTAGTGAAGTACCTCTGCAGCTACTCCACGGGAGTACCTTCACAGGTACTCCCCTACTGGCTGCCTAGTAGGCAGCACTTTGGACCATAGAGGGCGCCAAACATTCTATTGTTGTTTACGACTTTCTGATCATTTTCAAGCTTAGTAACATTTATATTTGAGTTGAACATCACCAAAAACCCTTATATATGACATTTTGTGTAAAAACATATAACATATATGTGACCAAAATGTTAAATAATGACACAGAACTCAAAGCTTAAAATAATCACACAGAACTCCCGCATGGGGTGACTAGTGGTTAAGTTAAGCTACTGTGTGTGTACCTAGGTGGATGATTACCCCCACTTTTGCGGCCGGCGATGTGGTACCCATGCAGGTTGGTACTCCGTGGCTGCTTAACAGGTACTTCAAAGGTACTCCCATGAAGAAATTGGTTGTGTAGGAGTAACCTAACAAGTTGCACAAGGTTTTGAATTATCTGATTGCCTGCTCACTGACATATATGCATTCCTACATGAGGCAGAACTTAAGCAATGGTCTATCTAGTGAACTCCCTCATAAAACAATTCATTTGGAAACTTTTTTCTAAAAAAAGGTAATTCTTGATCCACTAGTCTTGCTGGCTATCGTGATCACCTGGTTGTGCATATAAAACTTAATGAACGCAGATGAGCTCATTAAATACATAATAAACATCACCATTGAAAAATGCATATGGGCGCCTTAGCTACAAGTTTTCAAATAGTGGCAGTTCCTCCTCATACAGTCAAAATACTTCCAAAGTATTTGCCCTGCATCAAGTGGGACGTGCGTTAACAAGGAAGTGATTTTGCTCAGCTCTGATTGGCTGATTATCTCTCATGACAACAGCGTGAGTTTGAGAGTGACTCAGAACGTACATTGCTCCACCCCCCCTTTTACGCATTCATGCTGAGTGCAGTGCTGCATTGGTCATCACAGAAGTTGACGGCGAGTATATTATCAACAAATAATAACAAAAATGCATTTTCTATTTTTTCATAAATTATGCAAATTAGCTATGTAATAACATAATTTGCTCTTCAAAATCTGATCAGGTCAAGAACCTCTTGTCCTCCTGCCATGCACCAAGTTTTATATAATATTGGATGGCTGAGGTTGATAACAGAAAATATCGCCCGAGCCTAGATCAAATATCAGGCGAGTCGAAGACGAGCCTGATTTTTCTTGGCGAGGGCGATATTTTCTGTTACCAACCGAAAAAGTCATCCAATATTATTATTATTATGCAAGAAGAAGCTGACTTGGCAAAAATAGTTTTAAAAAGGCTTCAAAACTAACAAAAAAAGAGTATATTATTTGCTTGACGAGTTGCCCAATATTTTTGTGTATTGTGCAGTGTTGGGCAGTACGCATTACTCGCACTGCAGTATTGCACCATACGGAAGCTTCAGATGCATAATAATAGTCATTATCATGTTTTGAGGAGTCCAAGTGTGTGAAAATATCGGATCCAAAACATGATAATGATAAAATTGGATGATTTACGCCCAATATTAATCGGTCTCGCTATGAGTTTTAAAATATTGGGCTTGACTGCGTCTCGCCCAATATTTTTGCAACTCATAGCTCGACCAATTAATTTGGGCTTAATCGATCCAATTTTATATAAATATAGCCCATTCAAAACTCCAGGTAAAAGTTTTAACTCAAAACTATAACCAAAATGTTGCAATCACTGCTTAAAATTTACTTGCACTGGTGCATGTGGAACAAAATTTCACACATGCACAAAATCAATGTTACATGTACACATACCAATAAAATTCAAGTCAAAAGTGTTCTTCTATGATGACTATCTCTTTCAAAATACATCATTAAAACATTAACTAGAACACATGATATTTGGCACTACTGTATGCCTCTTGAACTAAAATTGACCAAAATTGGTTCAAGCCTATCCTATGTGCATGCAGTGGCGTAACCAGACCTTTGCAAAAAAAAAAAAAAAAAAAAAAAAAAAAAAAAAAAAAAAAAAAAAAAAAAAAAAAAAAAAAAAAAAAAAAAAAAAAAAAAAAAACCCCCCCCCCCCCCCCCCCGCCCCCGCTGGTTACGCCACTGTGTGCATGTAGGTTTTCAGAGCTACATGCGCAGGAAAAATCCATGTGCATCTGTGCATGCGTGCTCCCAGCAAATTAAGCTGTGTTGCATTCATATACATAACCTGCACGTAGTTGGCTTAAAATCTGCATATTAAAAGCCGACTCAGAGATTTCCTGATGAGGGCGCACTCAAATTTCAAGCAAATTGTGTTTTTGCATATACATAATGCTTGTCTATATACTAATCACTATGTGAAATAACTAAGCTCAAATCAAAGTCCTTCATATAGAAAATCACAACCTTGTTATAAAATTCTGGAAATTTTGTTATACACAGCATCCTACAACACTGTTATACTGTGCATAAATGTTTACTGCATGAAAACGGAAACTCTGATTCGTCTCTAACTTAAAGCATTTTAGGTGACTATCTTTAGTTCTAGATGACTATTTTTAATTATGACACCAAAAAAATCATATTTTGAAATCTCTGAAGACAAACAGTAAATTTTATCTGATTCTGGAATTTCTGTTAAAATGCCCCAGATTTAAAAGCGTGTGATGTGCACCATGACACAGTTTGACCTTAAACACAAACATTATTGATCTTTATTTATTGACTGATGTGTGTACAACAATCTACTGTTTAGTGTACACTTTGAGACACTATCACTTCATGTCAATTTGTCAATGTCAATGATATGACAAATTTCTCAAATAATTTTTTTTTTTTTAATTCTACATTAAAGTTGTTTTACATGGAATTGTACACATTTACCCTTAAAGGTGCAACGAGAGATTTCAAGTCACCCATATTTTCTGTGATATGTAGTGATTTCATATAGATTAGATGCACTATAGATCCCATACCTTTTGTTTGGTTACAGAAATAACTAAAATGAAAACAAAAGGTGATTTGTATGCTTATATTTCAATAGAAAACATAGGCTGAATTTTGTATTTGCTCCTATACGTAATTAGAAATTTCAAAATTTTTGTACCAAAGAAACAGTTCTCAGCTTAATCCTTACAGATGGGGATATTTTTGGTATAAAGCTTTACACCAGTGCCAAAATCAGAATTTTCACATTTTTTTGGGACACCTGTTATTTGAAATCTCTCGTTGCACCTTTAATTTATAAGCCAATACAATAAATTTCCACATTTAAAAAAAAAAAATCTAACATTTTCGCTGGTAAGTTATATCACTTTAATTCATCTGCCATTTTTCATCCATTTTAATTCATCTGCCAATTTTCAAACCCTGGCTTAAATTTGATCCTAAACCCTAATCCTAAACCTTAATCCTAATCCTCATTCTTAAGTCTAACAACAACTCTAACCGTATACCATGTAATTAGTAGAAAACATGGAAGAGGACAAACAACTTTGAGTTAAATAAGGTTGGCATTACATAAAGGAACTTCCGAAAAAAACATTACAACCTGATTTTAATCAAACCATTTTGAGCCCACTCACACATAATATTCAAGGTGGTCGCTCAACAAGAGCCTTAAATAATTTCATCAATATCTACTTCTACATTTAAGTCTGCTAAATGAAAGGCTCCTAAACTTCTATACCTTGCATTTTCGCTCTGTGACATAACTAAGGATGCACAAATAATCAATGTTGCATTAAAATGTGATAATGATATGCCTTGGAATGAGCCATGCAAATCGAATATTTGTCGTCATTTTCGTGCTTTTTCTCATTTTCCCACGCTCAAGTTCATTACTTTGCATGGCTTGCACTTGGCTCGCTACCCACCTGTATGAAATCTACACAGAGGTTGCTGCGGAGATGTTGCCTGGTTGCAACAGTGTGACGAGGAAGGCGTCCTATCTCAGGAAGCTTTCAAAGATTGTCGAGAAAGTGAGAAATTTAAGGAGTGAAGACAGGAATAAGATAAGGAAATCACTCAAGGGAGGCAGCCGGATGGGGATTGAAATAACATCTTACTCTTGAAACTAATTTTGTATCCGTTGTAACTTTTTGTTGTAGTTATTTTGAAGTTAGCTTCACAACTTTGTGGTGGTCTGCATGCAGAAAAAGCTCAACATTTTCAGCATCTAATGTGGTTCTATGAGCCTATTGTCGTTATGTTAAGAGGCACTACCCAATTTGTGAGACCGTGGCCTAGCGGTTAGGGTGCTTGGCCTTGGTACAACTTTACCAACAAATTCCCGGTTTTGAATCCCGGTGGGGTGTCTTGCTGGGATTTATTCGGGTAACCATACTATCAATTCTTGATTGATCTGTATACCAGCTATTATTAAATACATAATACCATCTCCTCCATGGTTTCACTTGGAATTGGGCAAATGGATCTGAAAGCCCCCTCCTGTCGGAGGGGGACGTTTTAAAATCTGTCGGTCCCGTGTCCAGAGAGTCACAACTGTAATGTACATCACAGTCAGTGTCGAAATCGAATAGGGAAACCCCTGGGGGGGACTGCTCCAAAATCCGCCCCGTCAATAAAAACACAACGCAGGCTACGTTAGGAGCGTCCTATCATGGATACACGCGGCCCAGATCAGCTTACTCAATTGATTAATCCTGACACCACACCAAGCCATTACCAATGACTTGTGGATACGCTAAGAAGAATACTACCCACTTCTCCGCCTCACCCCCCCCCCGCCTTCATTTCACACCACAAAAAACCTGATAATTTGGTACCAAGGAGAGATTGAGGTGCATTAGAACCCTTGTATTTTTATCATTTCATGATCTTGACTGACTTCTTTCCCATTTGTGTTAAGGTTGTAGTACCCTCCCCCTCCATACACCAGGGAAAACAAATGAGACCTCGAGGGTTTAGTGCAAGATTGCCGCCATCTGCAATAGCTGCCATTTTCAGTTTGTTCATAGTAAGTGTTATACCTCCAAATCTAACATGTTGGCAACTATTTGCAGATGGGGCCTTTTTGCCCTACACCCTCATGTATCCAAGGGAAAACTACTCGAGGGTTTAGTGCAAGAAGCCCCATCTGCAATCGCTTTCATTTGTCAGTTGTGTTCATAGTAAGTGTAATATACCCTGCCAAATCCAACATGTGGCAGCTATTGCAGATTGGGGCCCTTTTTGCCCTAAACACTCAAATGTTCCTACAGATCGTAAAAGTGAGCTTTGCTGTGGTCAAATTGCTAATTATGATGTTGAAATGGCAATCAAAATTCCTGTCTTAAAGACACTAGTGATTCGCCCACGTGCAAATATTTTGAAATTTGCAGAATAGCTTGAAGTGAAGGATCAGTCCATAGAATTCTCATAGTCACTTTTGCCACTGAAAAATTGACCGAAAGGAAGAACATCAGTGTTCAAAGATCTGAATCTCCAATTACGGGTTTGCAGGAAGTGTCCGTACGGACATACAACTATATGGCCAATTAGCCCTTATTGGGCTGCTTTCTGCTTAGCACTTGTAGGTTATGTTAGGATACCTACACTTGTTTCTACAGATATGCAAAAATTAGAATTGTCATGATTTTTTGGTTTTCTGAAAAGCACATCACTGCTAAGTTCCTTTAAAACTGAATTTTACAGACTTCGACTTTTTGATATCCCCATTAAAATTTAATTGCATCTCTTACTCTGTTTTATATTCCTAAATATTTTTCCTTCAAGTACACCATAAGCGATTGTATAAACTTTTACTGAGCATGTGCCTCTATATCTATGTTCAAAAAATACTTTGTTTCAACAAGATAATCTCTCCCTTCAACTTTCACAGTACTATAAGAGTATTATATTCTTTTGCTTTCCAAGGTTATATCAACATTAAAATCATACTTGCCTGAGAGCCTGATTATTAATCAAAACATGTTTGGTTACTAGGGAAGGGTTCCCAATGTAGATCGAGGCTCACAGGTTTGAGCAATTTACATACTCGAAGCACACGTGCTCCAAATTGCCCCCCCCGCCGGTTTTAAAAACACCAAAATAAGGGGCCAAGCCGTTTGCTTATTACACAATTAAGATGATATTGTAAAACTAGATATGGAAATCTGTATGGACCCCCACATGCACAAACACATACTCTCCCATAAGCATCTTGGAAATGGGAGTCTCAAATTTAGTGTGTAGACATGTTTTAACACACAAGTGAGCTAGAAGGGAGATGCTTATGTGCATGGCCATGATATTGGGAAATTTGGTACTTGAAATTTCATTTCATTCTAGTTACCATGTAACATCTTAAAACTTGGTTATTTTTTGTTTAGACTAAGTAAAGATAAAAAAAACCAAACCATAAATATACCAACATGTTGTTTTTTTTTTCAACTCGAGATTTATCACTATTTTAGCCCCAAAATGGCTGAAAGAACTTGACATTTGGAAAAAACAATTTTTTTTATGACTTACAATAATTACCTAGAAAATCCCAACTCTTTTCTGTTATAAATTTATAATTGTGCTGCCACAATTGCTTCAAGATTCCTCCAATTTTTATTTTCAATGGCTGCAATAAATAATACATGCCCGCTAAAAAAATGTGTTTTTACCGATTTCATTTCATTTGGTAACTTAGACATGACGATGTGGTGAAACAGGCACTTTTAAAACTGTTTTGTAATGCTTACATTGTCAAATATTCCACCTATATATTCACTTTCATTACCTTTTCAAACATGAATTGAGCAAAAATGTAATGTACCTTTCATCATTTATAATTGTTAACGGTCTTCAAAGGGTAAATTTATTGTCAAACGAAACAACGTAACATGCATCTTCTCCATTACATCTTACAGTCACGATAAGAATACAGGATATTCAATAGTTTTTATCTTCTTTATTTTTTTCAAACACTAGAAGGTTTTATTTTTTTTTTTTTTTTTTTTTTTTTTTTTTTTTTAATGTTTTAAAATTGTTAATTACCCTTCAATGTAAGATTTCATTTCCCGTATTGTGGCCATGTCACATATATTTTCATCAATAACCACTCCAACTAATAATTTTTCCTTCTTTATTGGATTTGTTATGTACCAGTGGTCAGACCATAAAATTTTTGGTCGTAACTTATCCTCATTTCCTGATGATTATAATAAGAGCAATAATAACTGAATGAATGTAATGTATATTGTCGTCATTCGTGATCATTTTCCAGTCACACACGAACCTTGCTAATTACAAGATAGTCTTACAAGAATGTCAAGCGTGTCCAATTTTTCATGCTCTGCTTCCTGTAACCATAATTATTCCTTGAGTAAACATGAGAAAATTACAAAATGCAGTCACACAGGGGTTTTGCGCACTTCACAATAGCAATCTTATAATGCTAATGACCAGCCAAATGATAGAAAATTTACACACTTACAGAAGATGATAAAACATAAGGGACAGCAATACTAACACTGTATTATAACCAAATAAATAACAGTTTTATATAGCAACTTAATCCCTATCAAGAAGTTCAAGCGCTGTTCCAATTTGATTATTGCCGCCTTCAAGAAATTGTCACAATCATTTCGCTTATCTGGTGGCTGCTCAAGACATACCTTACAAGCGCACAACCTATTAGCACTTACATTGTAATAATCCCCATACAGCTCCCCATAACAGCTCCCCACATTTTGCTTGGGTGGACGGGGCAATTGAGATGAAGTCTCTTGCCCAGGGACACTAAACACGTTGACCCCATCTAAGGGAATTAACTCCAAGATTGAACAGGCTAATGAACACAAATCCTAAGCTTTTTTCCACTGGAACCACACTCTATAATACCAAGTCTTTAACACTATGAGCCGTAATTGGTCACTTTGCGCATGCGCGTCTAGTAAATTCAGCAATTCAAACGGTTTTTCAATAGTATTCACAAATATGATCGATCTCAATCTTCGATCGATCACTGGCCCAGTGTAGAAAAAGCTACATCGGTGATCACGGATAAAACTCCCATGCGAAAGCCCTGCCAATGACCACTGTTAACCCTAATCACTTCCCTATGTCACAGGAGAGAAAGGAGAATAAAGAAAAGCAGTCAAGTAAAGAGGAAGTCCCGATTTAAGATAGAAAGTTTCATCTTGATAGAAAGAATGGCCTTCACCTCAAAACCTTATCTGTAAAGTTTTTGCGCCATTATTTCAACCCGTTTTGATGTGAGAGCTAAAAACGTGATTTGTAATCCCCATAGAGTCTGTGTAAAATTAAATATTGGTCGACCAAATGCGGCACATTTTCGCTTATACATCCAAACCCAAAAATTATTTTAGCCCTAAGATTTCACAGGGTAAATTAAAAATAGTGCTTCTTTATACCACAATGTTACCGCTCTGGTAAATTCAGGGGTCCCTGGGGACGAGGCTATTAGCGATCGGGCCATTGGGCCTTTAATTTTAAGAGAAAGGTGTGAGGGTCATGAATCGTGGAACCTTGAGCGCCGGGCCCATGGCTGGGGATGGCAAAGCCAAAGGCACAATTGTGTCGTTGGCTTGGCCACAATTTGGTGCCTCTACAATGGTTTTGTTTGATCATAAAATGCAATTCATCACACCAACTTCATATACACAATCAACCAGTCATAATTGTGAATGTGATTGTGGGTTTTGTACAATTTCTAAAAGGCAAAACAAACCCACAAAATTTACTAGTTCATTCAACAATCACACTCTTAATTCCACCTTCACTTCCACCTGAAACATAATCACATCACTTTCTATCAATAACACTTGATATTTCATTCCAAAGCAACACACTGGCAGTGCTTTCAATCTCTGATAAAGCATGCAATGTATATTTTGATCTGAAACTCTTACTCTTTTTTCCCTAACTGAGAACTCTGAAGTTGCTAGCAATGTACAATCCTGCTCCTGGCAAATTGGTATTAATGCAAAATGTAGGTCACAACTCAAAGGTTATACAAGTTCATTGGGCTTGTTTTTTTCAAATCAAGTTGATATCCAATTTCCAAAACAAATGTCACTTATTGGTTAATCTCTAACAAATTACCCCCTGAGATCTACCATAGCCTATTGTTTATACTATAGGGTTTCCTATTTAACCATCAGAAACATGGTTGGTTTAAGGTGCAATGAGAGATTTTTCAACATATCAAGTGGGTCCCTTCAAAAATGTAAAATTCGATTTTTTCAAACCTATTTCCCATCTGAAAGGATTTAAGCTGAGAACTGTTTCTTTTTACAAAAATGTGAAATTTCTAATTTCCTATCTAGGGAACAAAGTATACGAAATTCACCCTATTTTTTCTACTGAAATCTAATCATATACAAATCACTTTGTTTTCATTTTAAATTAGTCTGTAGCGAATAAAAGGTACAGATTCTAGTGAAGTCTACTCTATATTAAATCACTACATATCACAGAAAATTGATTACTCAAAATCTCTCGTTGCACCTTTTAAGGGCAGTGTGAACCTGATTTCCGAGTATCTTATTTTGTTTGTACCTTTGGCAAATATTTTGGATTATTGATTTAAAAGTATACATTTTTCTATAGAAAAACATGGACGATGACCCGATGATGTCTCAGATTTACTGTAAACTTGTCCGTATTTGGAGAAAAATACTAAAAAAACACGATTTTGCCCCCAAAATTTTCAGACACATACAAAACAATTTGATTTTCATGATTGCTTAATTTTATTCTTAGAAACACGACAAATTTGTCTAGGGACGGTTTTTTTCCATTTTTTAAAAATAAGCTTACTTTCGAAATATAAGGAAAAATGTAAAAAGTGTGAATTTTTTACTTTTCTTTTCCAAAATTTGAGTATATATTGGAGAATCTCTTTAGTTGAAATCGAAAAATGGAAAATTGAGAAAACTGTCCCTGGAGAAGACCAATGCTATCGTATGAAAGTAAAACCTTACCTTTTACTTCGGTCTTTTTGGAGTTATCTTGTCTGAAAATTTTGCCAGCGATTTTGCGAAATTGAACCTTGAGAAAATCAGTGTTGTAGTAAAAAAGTGACTTTTCACGCCATTTCCACGCTGTCTCTTTCTCAAATAACTTTATCTTTGAATTCAAAATTGAGTATGTTGTGCAAGTTATCAAAATCCTCTTTAGCACTATTGAATCAAACATAAATTTTGTCTCTAACTCCGAAATTCGAAGAAATTTAAATTTCCTCTCGTCTAAATTAGCGCTTTGGTGGTGGTGTACATTTCAAATATTATTTTTCGTTTTTTTCCAAGATGCGTCCGCGCAAAAGTACATCCAAAAAACACGCCGCACGCTTCATCGCAGCAAAAATTCCCGTCGCGACGCGATGGTGGCGCCTTGCGCCTGAGGGCTGAAATGTGCTTAACTCCCGCCGTTTAGGACCAAGCGGTTTTTTGTGACTTTACATGGTCAATAGCTGTTTTAAATTCTGCAAAAATCAGCTCAAGATTGTCTGCAGTGTATCCTTTGTTGGTAACTAAGAGCCCAGTTTGATTTTTAAAATGGTGCAAAAATCAGAATTCGTGTAAAAACAAAAGCACCAGGGTTGACACTACCTAGTTGTAACAGATATGTAGATGTCTATTTTTGATTGGTTTACTCAAGGTAGTTTCAAGTTAAATCATGTAATAATAAGCCAATCATAAATACTGAGAGAAAAGTGGTAAGACCGCAAGAGGTAAGATTCAATGTAGCAAGCTGAGATGTAGCATTTGGAGCACATTGGTTTTGATTTGAGGCGTATTCTGTATGCAAGCTGCACCATGGAGATATCAACTTTTTACACCGACTTGCTCCCAATTAATGACCTTTATATATATTTTGCTAATGACACTCACTTTTTACAGTGACACTTCTTTTGTCCTCTCCTGTGATTTTTTTCCCAGGACTTTTGTTTTGTGCCCAAATTTGGATGGGAATCACTGAATTGAAGTGTAATTAGTACTTCCCAAAGGACCCCTCTTACTCTCTGCTAAGGCAATGACCCCATTTTCACACATTTCTATCCCATGACCTCCTGCCCCCGCAAGGCCTTGCCATGAAGCTCTCGCTACTTCCAGATGCTGGTAGGTGCCTCCTTGTCAAACTTTCAAGTGCCCCTTTCCATTAGGGGCACATGCCCCTCATGCCCCTCCGATGCCAACGCCACTTGTGCACATCTAGTTTATTAAACCACAGCTGTTTTGACCCCATACAAATTGTTCTCTTGATTTTTGGAATAATTTTAAGCAGTGGGACACAATTTTGACAACTGATATACGTAGGGACATGGCGAGATATCCTCTTCTGCAAACATCAGACAAATCCATTTCAGAATCTTGCCATAAGGCCTACAAAGGTATTATTTGTATGTTATAGTGCCCTCTATATTCCCATTCTCCATAAAAAGAAAACGGGATATATGCCCATTCTCCCGAAGACGTGATTTTTAAGAAAATCATATTTAGGGTCTACAGGGTAAAAATCGACACGCGCGACAGCGCGACACTGCCTTTCTTATCCCGCGAACTTCGACACGCAGTCTCTTA
>JAMKCH010041729.1:0-29742 GCA_023653785.1 Ophioderma brevispina
GTTAAGTCCAGTCTGGGATCCCAATTCTAATTACAAAATCGTTTATTTTGTGATAAATACGCATTTATTAGCATTCTCGTTCGCAGGTATAGTTTCCTAGACAATTACCAACGTAATTGTGCCAAAATATCAAATTTTGAAAATTGGGGGCGCTCTTCAAAAAATGTGCTAATATTGCTTTAATGCGGACTAACATAGAATCCTGAACAGAGTTCTCAAATGATAAATCATCAATGCTAACAACCCTAGACAAATCACCTTTATTGGTTTTGACCACAATTTCACTTATTCTCAAGCAGCCATAAAAGGCCAGCAAAAAGGCTGCTTTGAAAAGAGAAACCTCATATTCAGAGAAACAAATCACATGTAGTAACTGCAAAAGAGGCCGCAGAACAGAAAAAGTCATTGGGAGTCTACTATCTACTCTCTTAACATCACGTTTGCAACCCTCCTTTAATTTTAAAACAATGAAGTTATCGGTTGGATCTGACCAGCCATTAACTTTATGGGCAAACGATATTGCCGACACATAAACACTGACTGTAGAAGATGCATAACCCCCCAAAGACAAAGACGACACATAAGCTACAATATCTCTCACAGGAGCTGGCCATACATGTGCAAAGCCAGCTTCAGACCTAAAAGTATTAAAATTCTCAATTCCTGTTTTATAACCGATTTCTGCAACAACCTCCAAGTTTCCTCTTCTACAGCCGCCAAACAAATGGGGGAACTATACATCCCGAAGGTTCGGCCTTTGGCGCTGCCTCCCGAAATTTGTCCACCTGGAAACGTGAAAGAGCATCAGCAATAATTTAGTTATTACACCCCGCTATATGCCTTGCACAGAAAAGTATGTTAAATTTAAGACATTGTAAAACAAAGAACCTAACCAATTTCATTATCTCAGCACATTTTGACGTCTGTCTGTTAATTATTGACACCACCGCTTCATTATCTGACCTAAAAACAATCCTCTTTCCTCGCAATTCCTCACCCCAGAGCACAATTGAGACCATTATAGGAAAAAACTCTAGCCAAGCGATTGAATGAGACTTATAAAAATTCTTCTTTGGCCATCGATCCTGAAACCACTTTCCATTCAGAAAACCACCAAAACCTATCTCTCCGCTCGCATCCGTAAACAACTGTAAATCTTCGTTTCCTTGCCAAATCTGATCAGGTATAATTGCTGAACCGTTGAAACTTGACAGAAAAATAAGCCACATCCTTAAATCAGCCTTAGCTCCTTTGGAAAGTTTCACTTTATGCCACGCTTTCTTAACTCCACATTGTAAATCAATGAGACGCCCTAAGAAAGCTCTTCCAGGAGATACTGCACGACAAACAAATGACAGTGAACCTACTAATGATTGCAGTTCCTTTAATGAAATTTCCTTCAAACTCAAAGCCCTTTGCACCTTCTCCTTAACTTTGTCCAGCTTATCCTGCGGAATTGAGACTACTTGACGAATTGAGTCGATTTCTAGCCCTAAAAATACCAACTTAGTTGAGGGGCCCATCGATTTTTCAGCAGCCAACGGGACACGTAACCGACTGCACACCCCCTCAAAGCACTCCACTAAGCGACTACAAGAAAAAGGACTAGACTCCTCCGCAGTCCCAGCTAGAAAATAGTCATCGGCATAATGGCAGAGACTATCAGAATTAGACACATGCCTAGCAACCCACTCTATAAAAGTGGAGAATTTTTCAAATAGAACCGGTGAAGATGAAGCACACCATAGGAAGTGCCTTATCAACAAAAAAGTTCTCACCTAATTTTAAACCTAACAGCTCAAAGTCACTGGGATGGATTGGTAGAAGTCTAAAGGTGTTCTATATCAGCTTTTGCCATCAATTGCGCCCTTCCCATTCTCATAAAAAAATTTCACTGCTCATCCAAAGTTGTAGATTGAACAACGCACCCAGCTCTATCAATACCATCATTAACTGAATCGACATCGGGACGGATAACCCCCGCAGCCGCGCGCAAGTGGATGAAGCCTGCTAAACAACAAGGGGATCCGTCTGCTAATCAGCCACGGTAAGGGTATTTAGGCCGGCTGAATATGTTTTCAGTTTGTAGACTTATGGACCCATCTTTTTCACAGTCATGCGGGGACAATTGATATTAACTATTAAAGAACAATATACAGATATACAGATGTTGAATCTTAAAAAAGGAATTTTATTCATGGAATACAGCCAATTTTGGAAAAAATAAAGATTTGATGACGTCCGGCATTGATGGTTATATTTGCGTCGGGTGACCCATCAGGGTAAAAATGACGTACGTATCCTACATTGGAAAAACCAACCGATTATCGACTCGTAGTCGGTTTTTGAATCAGTAGCGGAAAAGGTAAATTTTGTACTGTTAGACATAATAAACGATGTCTTTGGAAAAAAATAATAGCACTTTGGGGCAGAGGGTCAGGTACCAACCTTGATTTAACATAGTCGGATTTATTATTATCGGTAGCCCCCGAAGAGCAAACTGATTTCTGATACCTGACACGTGACCTGGTACCTGACCCGTGACAACAACCAAAACTATTCATCTCGTTCCGTTTATAACTACAATACGGCAAAGCAGCAAGAATTCTGTATCTATGTTGTCATAGCGTAATCGATCAGATGTGAACTATACATGTGGTTCTGTACAGGGATGGTAGGCACGTCCTGCTCGATTTGGGCATTGGGGATTTCCAAACGTAATTGTGAAACTCTACATGAATTATACTCTGCAGTCCTCGGTCCCGTGACATTAAAAATCATACTCTTAAACCTTTTGTTCAAAGATCTTAAGTATATCATGATAAATTACGAAAAAAATCTGAATTCACATCAATCATGCTTCTGTAAATTACTTGTGGCATAACTCAAAACTCCAGAACTTCCCCTGCAAAATTAATCTCTATCAACATAATACCACCCTTGAACATACGCGCCATGGCTACAGAGCTATGCGCTCTGTAGCCATGCGCACCGATCACTCTAATAATCACAACATCCCTATTATAATTATTATCACGCCCAAAACCATTGCACTCCTTGATACGCTAGGTGATGTATGAGGCCTAAATTTCCCCTTCTCAGCTTTTGGCACCAAGCCAATTGGACACCTTCTTTTTTTTTTTTTATTTTTTTTTTTTTTTCAAAGGCCTAGTCTAATGTCCGACATCCTACCCAATTAATCTCATTTTCGAGTTTCTTGAGGGCTAGCGCAGATCCTTAATCAGACCTCAAGTTTGGAGGCTCTCTAGGGAACAATCCCCTTAAAAACCTCAATTTGAAACCATAAACTGAACCATCGGGGGGGGGTGGGGGGGAAAAATCTCAGCTGGCCTTAGAATCTGGATAATATTCAAAAGGTGATTACGGGTGAGTTATACTTGCAGCAAATACAGAAGGGGTCCAGGGCAAAAGGGGCGTGCAACACCTCATTGTATTGAATGATTTATCAAATCATACTAGTACTACTAGTAGTAGCCCGACTCAAATTAAAATGCCTTGTTGGGCAATTGAAAGCTCCGTGTCCCGACTCCTCTACACCTTTTTAACTTATCGCAAACTGCACTGTGCGTTTGTACAAACCCTGATCCATTGATGCGAAGCAAATTATTTTCCATTGTACTTTCCCTGCCCTTGTACTGAAGCTGGCCTGCCGATTCGGCACTTCAATGTTGCGGGACTGCCTTGAAACCCTCTTGGCCAACCGCGCCCCCTACCTGACGGTAAGGAATAAAATCTCCTCTAGATTGAATGAGTACCCATATAAGGTGATGGTGTTGCTATATATAGTGACCATAACTCCCCATCAATTACAGCCCAAGATCTATCCGGTTGGCGTTGTTGGCGCATCCGAAATTGGCAAATCATACTCTCTCACCCCACCCACTGAACCTAAAAGCAGCTGTACGAATCAAATGCCCAATTTAAGATTCTTGGGTCCTATGTGGGTGGGCAGCAAGATAAATGGCCGAAAAAAAATAAAATAGGCAGAGGTCCAGGTATTTATTGACACAATTTTTTCTCTTGGCCTTATGATCCTGCCAAACAATCGGACCCATGTTATTGACAGACAGTGCACAATTACTAGTCGACGTGGGTGGGCCCCTCATAATCCAAAAGTTCTGCAAAATCAACAAACTGCCCTTTAATGATTTGAGCTTTCACTTTTGAGGCACACCAACTCCTAAAGGACTAGCAATAGGGTTAACCCCGAGTTTTTTTAGGGGTTAATAGGCGACATGGCTCATTACCACATTGACTAAGCATTAACAGGATTATGTAAATTATATGAAATGTTCACAAAACTTTGCTTCACAGCCCAATCTCACTAGGTTGACGCCACATCCCCGCTGACGATGGATGCCCTCCCGTGACCCGTACAGGCATAAACGCAATTAATTTTATTAGCGCAGACCACTTTCAAATTTTATTCTCACCCACTCATTACTCTCTCCCTCTCAACTATGTGGTTTTAACAATATAAATTTACATGATACTAATAATACAGGTGAGTAAAAAAAATGTCCGTGATGGTGTCCGCCATTTTTTAACATATGTGGGATCACAGGAAAGCCTATTCATTATCTTTAATTGCCTGCAAATAAGAATATATAATTCCAATCGGTTAAGTATAACCCGAGTTAGTTCTTGTGAATCATTTTAACACGTATGATCATCAGTCGTTTTTCAATTTAAAGCCATCTTGACTTGATTTATGATCCGTCACCATCTCATGGCTGTGTTATTCTACTCCTCTGCTTACCTCATCATTAGATGTTGCCATTTCAGTGCAGATCTTTTTTGTTTTACATATATTCTGTAGCACACATTGTTCGTAAAAAACAATTTGGTTAAGTTGAAGTTTTTCTTGTATGATTGAGGTTATAATTTCAACAAATATGTTTTCTTGTGGTATCAATTTATGCATCTGAGTTGAGAGTACTTTAGAATTTTCCTCTGAGTTATTAACCAATGACCGTCTTCACTTTTTACATGCCTCTTCCTGACGGTTCTCGATCTCTTACATCTTCACATATTCAGCTAATTTCTACAATCTCTCAACTTAGATCATGGTCAATTTTCGCTTTTGTGTTAATGATCCCATAACTTTTGCGTTTCCACTGTATAGTTTCCCTGTTCACATGATATTGTTTTCTTGTAATTTTCAATAGTGTATCTTTGCCTCATATATCATGTATTTTTTAAAGCGGCACTGGCACATTTTCACCAAAATATGAAATTTCTTCAAATTTGCTCTTCAAATGTGTCTAGGCCAGTGGAAGAAGAACAGAGAATATTATTACACATAAATAAAAATAAAATACCCAAAACAGATAAGATAGGGACCATTGGATATGAGGATAAAGACATCCAGGGTAATTTTAGGCCCAACTTTAAGTTTTTCCATAACTTTAATCAACAAATGTGTTATATTACATGAATATTTTTGCTCGTTATACTCACTGATATTAAAACCACAAAGGTTATAGACCGGTTCAAACAGTGTGCATGGTGGGAAACATGCATACGGCGTGGTTGTTCTTGTGTTAAAACGCCATTTTCCGTTTCGTCTGCTGAATTAACGGCGCCGGCGACGTTTCAAGATAAACATCGTTCATGTTTAACCATAAGGAAACTGATTTGGTTTAATCATTTCGGGTGAGGTGAGGGCTTTTGTATATAATAAAAAAACAACAACTTAAAAAAAAAAAAAAAAAAAAAAAACATTGAGGGCGCACTATTTTTCAAATGTGACAGTGTCTCTTAGTCGTATTTGATATGAGCTGGGAGAACTTACACTGTTTATTCATGTTTGGCTTTGCCTCTCATAGTCCTTATGGACATATAGTTACAACCTGTAGTTCACTTAGCCCATTTCTAAATTAACTTCCCCAAATGGCTACTGGTGTTTAAAGTGATTCATACCTGCTTGTCAATTATATCACATGTTACATTTTAAGATATAATTTGTGTACTTGGTGTGCTATCTGTCTAAGCAAATGGCACTTGGATCTCTGGTAGTAGTGTTGCCTTCTGTTATTGTCCTTGGTAAACTTAACCCTAGAGACATGATTGGGCCACTAGTCACACACCACATGTGCACCTTTCATGACACCATGTTGATTCGTGGGTTAATAGTGTCCCATATGTTGGTGACCTCACAGCTGTCCGAATGATGACCTCTGTGACACTTTTTCCCTATTCACAAACTGTGACGGCAGATGACACAGGCATTCTGTGTGAATGCTGTATACTTTTTTAATTGGTTCAGTAGTATATCATTATATTTTCCCCCTAATTGAGTCAGTATATGGCAATGTACCATTTTTTTAATTCTCCCTCCAACCATATTATTCAATTGCAGATAACTCCTTGCTCCTTCTCACTATATGTGACGAAATCTGTGTGGGACCTCAAACTTATGCTCGCCTTTTTCATACACACTGCTGGTTTGTTGTATGGGTTGTCTTGCAATTGATTAATATCTATGGCTTATGCTATACCATGCTTTACTTTTAGTTGTATTATGGTCAATACACGATTATAGTTTTCTCTACCTAAACACGTCCATCACACATTTGATACGCTTACAAGATAACAACCAATCTTGAATGTGATTTCGAGAGCCCTACCCAATATCTCGCACTTGTATAAATTTGTGATTTAAAATTAATATAATTTGATCTAAAATTAATATGTGTTGCTGATTTATAAATTATTGTAAATATTTAATGTTTTGTAGGTATTGATAAGTTTACTGTATTTTTCCCCACTTTTGTTCTCTGCACCATGTTCAATTACTGAATTTGTATTTTATGTACCCAAAATTTGACCCATTTCAATTTCGATATAGTATCCTCATCTTCACTCCTCGACGCTGATAATGACCGTAACATTGACCATATCCAAAGTCCCAACTGGTAGTTATTACCTTAGCGACGGTATTAACGATTCGCTAAATCTAAGAATACCCAGTCGTTGTCAGTATTTCATCATAATGTCCGCAGTTTAAGCAAGCACTCCACCGATGTCATTAATTATCCTCTACCATTAATCATAACTTTCATATTTTTGGAGGATTTACCGAAACGTGGTTTAATTATGATTATGATTCAAACTTAGTTGACATCGATGGTTATTCAGTTATAAATTCCATTCGTCAAGAACGAAGAGGGGGGGGGGGGGGGGCGGGTTTTTTTTTGCTCCCTTTTCATGCACCCCAATATTGACTATGAGACAAGGACCGACCTGAACATTAATTGCCATGATTCGGTTCTATATTTTATCGACAATTTCAAATGACAACCAAAACCAGCGCCAATAAAAAAACATCGTTGGTATCATCTATCGCCCAGATCAGTCAACTTGCTGAGTTTTACACGCGCTTTCACGTGTCTTTAATACAGTTAACAATGCAAACCAAAACTTGTTATATTATGGGCGATTATAACATTGATCTTTTGGATTATAGACTCTGACATCCTAAAGTCAACGACTTCATTAATCTTATTTTTTCAAATGGGTTTTTAACTACCATGATAGGCCTACCCGAAACAGAAACTACGGCCACGATCATGAGAACATCATAACAAATGATATCTTAGCCAATGTTAATGCGGGCATCATTAGTCACCACGTATTTCAGCCCACATTTCCCTGTTTGTGCCATAACTTTTCAAATAATAAACCAGATTAGCTTGTAATAACATAATTTTTCGTAAATAAAAATTCACGCCAACTTAAACCAAACAACATCAGGGGGTTTTTTTTAAAAACTGGGAATTTTATATCCACAAGCGTGGCAGCATGTGTACTATGATGATAATCCCGGGGAAACGGCTTAATACCTTTCAATACAACCTTTCAAATATATTAATATCCACTGTCCTGTTAAAACCTCTAAATTGATCTAAACGTAAAACACCTAGGAAACCCATTGGCCTAATAAAGCAAGTAACACTAAAATTTAAATATTTAAAAATGTTTGTTTTTAAAAGGGGGGTTTTTTATAAATATATAATTGTTAAACACACAAAATATCGCAATACTCTAAATTATCTCTTGCGCAATGCTAAGCGTAATCATATACAAGCAGAGCTGAGGCACATAGGAACAAACATGAAAAAAACATGGCAAACCTAATAAATAATCTTATCCCCGGAGAAATAAACAAACCCCAAACCACCCAATACTAGCGGACTCTACTGCGCTGAAATCAAAGATCACGTCGAAATCGCAACCAAATTCATGACTTTTTACAACCTAGGTCCATCAATGGCTGCTAAAATACTACCTCCTGATAACAATTAATCATACCAAATGCAGTTCATCTCAATCTCCCCATAGTTTATTTCTATCGCCTACAACTAAGGAAAGAATTGTTGGAATAACTCACAAATGAAACCTAGTAATAGTGTGGTGCCGATGGGTATCAGCTTAAACATATGTTAAACAGATCTTACCAAACATTATTGAGCCCATTGTGTATATATTCAATCTTTCCATAGTCCACCCCGGTATTGTCCCATCTAAATTAAAAGTAGCTGAGTTATCCGATCTTTTTTAAAATGGTGATAAGCATTCTTTCACCAATTACCGGCCAATATCCATCCTTCCAGCCTTCATCCAAGATTCTTGAAAAATTAATTTATACAGAATCATCGCATGTATGATAAACATAAAATCCCACTCCTGCCCAGTTTGGCTTTTAGACCCTAAATACTCCAACTATGGCAATCAATAACTCTCATGATAAATTACTAAGGCCCCACGACCAACAAACTTGCACTGCTGGGATCTTTCTAGATCTCGCCAAAGCCTTCAATACTCTTGATCACAAAATTTTGCATTAATAAATAACTAAAAAAAATATGGTAAGAGGGTACTGCCAATACTTGGATTGGAAATTATCTTGATAACCGAAAACAATTGTTGATTATAAACCAACACCACTCGTCCACTTCTTCGATCATTTGCGGCGTCGTACCTCAAGGCTCAATTCTAGGACTCATTTTATTCTTACCTTTATATAATGACCTCCCTCGGTGCTCTCCTAATCTTCAATTTATAATGTTCGCAGATGACACTAATATTTTGTATCTAACAAAGAACCTAAATTACTGGGATATCAACTTTAAATAAAGAGTAACCCATATATCTAATTGGTTTAAATAATAAACTTCTCTAAACATTAAAAAAACTAATTTTATGGTATTCAGAAGTAAACCACACCTTTGCACCAAATGATATTAAAATTATTATTGACAATAAACACTTGAACAAGTGAACACAACCTAAAGTTTTTAGGCGTTTAATTGATGATGTGACATGGTCTGGAAATTCACACACTTCACATGTGTTACTAAAATAATTTCCTAAATATAACGGTATCATCAGAAAAAGTTAAACGTTCTCGCCCCTTGATTCACTGACCACCTTATATAATACACTCGTCTTCCCTTACACCAACTACTGTGCCCATTATCTGGCAGATTAAAAATAATATCCCCATATACATTCTCTGTTTTAATGCAAAAAAAGATCATACGGTCATGTACTAATTCACTTTGGTTAGCCCATACAGACCCTCTTTTCTCCTCCATGAATACGCTTAAAATTCATGACCTCTACGTCTTTCAGATGCCAGTTCATGTATAAAATACCATAATGACTATTTTTTCCTCCAAAAAATTCTTAGATGATCATTTTTTGTGGACCAGACAAGACGTCCATCCCCATGACACCCGATCATCTAGGGACTTGTACGTTAGACAAACACCAGACTTGCTGAAAACACCATTAGGATCCAAGGAGCCCTTTATGGAATTCATTGAATGACCGTCTTAACAGTCCCCATCCTTAGCTAATTTTTAAGCCAATCGCAGAAAAACAGCTCATTGATTTTTAATTTTGCCACTGATTAATGTCGTATGATTTTGGGTACCTTATACTTTATACTTTATTTAACTGGTTTGTTGCTCTGTTTCTTTTTTTTTTTGCAAATGCTAATAATTGTAATTTGGTCAGCACCCTTATTTTTTCATTTTGTCCCGTGTGTTTTATAATTTTGATTTGTTTTATTTACCTTTTTTCAAACTAAGTTTCATACTTATGTTGTTTATGTATAACTTACGCACACACAAATGGGTGCCACTAATTACACCACGCCCTTCGTTTTTAGTGCATCCACATCTCTTTTCTTGGCATATGAATATTATTTATATCTTAAATCGTCTTTTTGTTCTATTAAATATCATGTCATAATTTTATATTTGTTACAATATTTATATTTACTATATGTGCAATGTGATGGAAATAAACCTGAAACCTGAATCAAGTAGTCAGCTTCCCCCCATCCCAGATTCCCAGTTTTTGAATGCACGATGACCACTAATCAAAATTGATGATAAGGGCATGTCTATGTTTATGTCAAATAAAATTGTATCCTAAAGTGGAAAGGCCAGTGTAATGGTAAGTTTTTAATTTGAAATACTTTTTTAAAAATGTGGCCTATGTTATAGTCTACAAAATTTCGGACAATACTTTAAAAACCTTCAAAAGTTTGTCAACGATATCTACTTCTCCTTCATATGGTAATGATTCATTCAACTCCTTCACAACCTTCACATGTATAAAGCTAATTTATTTTTCAAATTATTCTTATGAGTGATGAGAAAACGTGGAAACGTTAAGATGGCATCCATGGTAAATGTGGACTAAATTTGTGTGGGGCTCAATTAGCGTCGCATTTATTCTGCATCAAGATAGGCCTATAGCCCGTATTTTTCTCATTTGTCTTCTTAGACCTGAGTTTGCTTTCCTGAGCGAGGCGCTGTTCAATTTAAAGTGAATCCGTGGACAGCATTGGGGGCGCACCAGGGGGGGGGGCATGGGGGGCATTTGCCCCCCCCCATTTTTTTCTGCCCCCCCCTCCCAGTTGTCCCCCCCCCCCGGTCGAATGAAAAATGAATGATTGGTGCAAAATTCCAGTGATTTGGGGCCAAAAAATCAGCGATGGGGCCAAAATTGGTGAAAGATTTCCAAATTTTTCATATTTTTGCCCCCCCCCCGCCCAGAATCTCACTTTGCCCCCCATTTCACTTGGCTCACTTTGCCCCCCCCCCCCCCCCGTTTGCCCCATCCCCCCCCCCCCCCAGAAAAAGAGGGTCTGTGGTGGCGCCGCCACTGGTGGACAGAGCGCAAAACCGACTACTCTTGGTTCCTGATTGAAACGACTGTAGCTCGGCCTATTCACTCTTTGCACGTTTCCGTCATCTGCAGGGAGAGCCTCGTCTGGCAAGCAATTGAATGGTAGCACTACATGAACAGTGTTGATAAGGTTCGATTCTATCTAAAGAAAACCAAGGGCCATTGCAAGAGGTGAATGCTTTGTATGTAATACCTCGTTTATTACTCCATACTCAGTTCGAGGCTCTACTTGCGGATACCTAACCACTGTGATGAAGCTTTGCAGTACTTAGAGATAATGCACTATACGCTAAAACGCTTTCAGATGAATTCAAAATAACGGCACACAATCATGTCAAGTTATTTCTTTTTAATTATTATTTATCGATTTTATGGCCGCTCCTTTTAATTCTGCTAGTTCAATCTTCCAATTTCATCATATCTTTATTTTAACCACCACTTTCAATCTTACATATTTGTGTTCAGGCTTAAGGAGAAGTTTACCTCAGGCCTCTTGGTGATCGATGAATACAGTCCACACTTTTTATTATCAATAACAGTCCATTATTTAGTATACAATATCCGCCATTTTGGTGAAAAAAACATACCAAAAAAGGCCTCAGAGGCATCTAGAATAACATTTTTCACGGGCCCCGTTAAAGGTACATTTCGTGAGTCCTAGCACCTTCATTCTTGGCTTATGTTCATAGATTCCCAAGAAAGGCTATTTCCAACTGAATTGCGGGTGATTCTAACAGTGCGTTTTGATGTTACGCGTAATGTTTTATTACGCTGCCCCATAGGCATCTGTGTGTTGTAATTTAATTCTGTCCAAATTTATTCCAAAGTACGAATGTCTCAAGAGCAGATCGAATTTAACACATGGGCACAAATACAAACTTAGGGAACAGTTCAGATGATATCAAAAATGTCATTTTTTTAGGTCAGTCGGGGCCGACCGAAGTTGTGCTAGATCACGAATATCCTTTTTTTTTAAAAGCATATGGGCACCCATTTTTTGAAGAGCGCCCCCAATTTTCAAAATTTGAATTTTTGCACAGTTACGTTGGTAATTGTCTAGGAAACTATTACCTGCGAACGAGATGCTAAAAAATGCGTATTATCATAAAATAAGCGATTTGTAATTAGGACTTGGGAGGATCCCAGATGGACTTAACGGCAGAGCGTGGAAAGTACGTTTATTATGCATCCGTCCATGATGAAATAGGCTCCTACGAGAAAATAACCTCTAACTGACTTGCCTGAATCAATAAAACAACTAATGGATGACGTAGACACGTACCATGGCGCTATTTCCAGGCTATTTGCACAAGGGAAGGCCGTTTTTCAAGCAGCCGTTTTTGAAGTATTATCGGGATCCCGGAAATAATTATTCTAATTACCAAAATTCCTTCGTTTCGACACAAACTATTTTCGAGCTTAACCATGAAAGGTATAGTTTGCTAGCCAGTTACCGATGCAATCGGTGTAAAAAATCTCAAATTTTTGAAAAATTGGGCGCTCTTCCAAAAAATGTTGCTAATATGCTTTTTTTATAAGCCAGGACCCCCACACTGTTATTACGCTACGCTTACACGAACACTCATTATCCAACCGCGGCCGCACCACTTTCAAATTGCTTCCGCCCCCCCAGCTCTGCTATCACATTATTTTCAAGCAGATATGCATAAAACATACATTTTTGAATTGGGTTTCAGTGAGTGATCATAAGAGATACATAATTGGTAGGTTACATTAGAGTCTCGGATAAGAGGGTACGTGTACGCAAAGTCTAATTCCATTACTCGACAGTTCTTTAATATTTTTTATACTTAAAGAACTCGGGACATTGGAGGTTTAGGTTCGCCACATTTTTGTGACACCGGCGGTTGTTTTACAAGCTAGTTTACATCGATTTCCCAAATGTCCTGTTCTTGTGGTGGTTGCCCATCGAAGATCTACAACAGGTGGGGCTTCTCTCGGGCGAATTATGGGATGCCGAGAAATTCTCTCACTTCCCCCCTTTGCGGATTAAATACATTGTACAGAACCCATACTGACGTTTTTAAATATTGGATCTTCCCTATGGTTATAACTTTGTTTTCTATTCTGATGATGATGAAACGACGAACAGAAAAGTAAAAAAATAACAGTAACACCAAAGGGGCGGCCCATTGACTGAAGGCGCGTCCATGTTTAAATTTTTTTGGGGGCTATAGTCTCCAAACTGTACCTTTGGAATGTTGAACCGGGGGGGGGGAAGGGGGAACACTCATATATTGAACAGACAATTCGCGTGGTCGCCGAATTTCGGACATTGGCTGTATATCGGCGACACAGTTACGTTGTTCAAAATAAGGAGCCATTCGTTTTTGAAAAAGAAGTAGAAGAGGGAATTTTTAGTTGAACAAATTGTCGTATGGGAATTCAGAATAATCTTCCTACTCAAGAGTTGTGGTGCAACTTTTCATCACAAATTGGTCCTCCTTTTCTTTACCTCAAAGTTAAAAGATGCAATGGTGAGAGCAGAGAATATGGGGTCATTCGGTGACAACGATATTAAAAATAGGGTAGACCAAGCCATGGGGAGGGGGTAGGGACATTCACTTGATGGGTATCGTAAAACATGAGTACCCCGGTTGGGTGACGTGAACTGTGAAATGAATCTGGTTGTGGTTACATTACCAGGGTCCGTTCCCGAAACTCAGTCTTAAAGTCTACGTGCATTACTATGTCATGCCTTGAGTGGACCAATTGTCCAAAGCACGGTTGTAACTGGTATGATAAGGCTAGTAGGTAGGAATACGCGATAGAGTTAGTATACACCGTAGGGTTACGCAACGAGTTTGGGGAACGGGCCCCTGGTCATTTATACAACTTAATTTTCATTCAGTCATTTCACCTGCATTTTAAACCGGCAAGTTTAAAAAAGCTGATTTCACTTGCTAATTGTGAGCAGATTCTTAAAACCCGCCACACACAGTAAAGTGTAAAAGACTGATTCAATCAGCTGCTCAGTAATCAGTTATCAGCCAGTTGGCTGCCTCTTCTTTTTGGTCTAAAAGATGTTTTCCTACTAAGTTAAAGGGCCATTATAGGCGATTTCAAATAAAGTGAGAGTTCTTGCAGATTCCATGGGGGTGATATTATATGAGGGTTCAATCACAGGCCATGTGGTCACTAGACGCATAACACCCGCGGCCCCCTGCGGCAGTTGCTGTAAGCTTGGGGCATACTTAAAACGGGGATCCGTCTGCTTCATCATACAGCC
Source organism: Ophioderma brevispina (assembly GCA_023653785.1). NCBI lineage: Eukaryota > Metazoa > Echinodermata > Ophiuroidea > Amphilepidida > Ophiodermatidae > Ophioderma > Ophioderma brevispina. Next base: position 14,477 of record JAMKCH010041729.1, read on the forward strand.
ACGGTAAGGGTATTTTAGCGGCTGACTATGTTTTCAGTTTGTACGGACTTATGGACCCATCTTTTTCACATTCATATGCGGGGGGGGGACATTGAAATTTACTTATAAAGAACAATATACAGATGTTGAATCTTAAAAGGAATTTATTATGGGAAAACAGAAAAATTTTTGAAAAAAAATAAAGATTTGATGCCCCGTCACGGCATTGATGGTTTCTTATTTTGCTTCGCGGGACCCATTCAGGTTGTAAAAATGACGTACGTATCCTACATGGAAAAAAAAAAAAACCGATTATCGTCATTGTACGTCCTGGTTTGAATCAGTCGGGAAAAAAAGGTAAATGTTGTACTGTTTAGACATACCAAACGGTTGTCTTTTGGAAAAAAATAATAGCACTTTGGGGCCAGGGTCAGCAGTACAGACCTGATTTACATAGTCGGATTTATATATATCGGTATCGCCCCACCCCGAAGAGCAAACTGATATCTGTTACCTGACACGTGACCTGGTACCTTAAACGTGACACCAAACCATTCATCTCGTTACCGTTGATAACTACAATACGGCACCGCCGCAAGCATTCTGCATCTCCGTTGCCACAGCCGCCGTAATCGATCAAGAAGTGAGAATACGGTGGTTGGTAGTACAGATAGTTTCAATGCCATTTGAAGGTCAGTAGTAAAGACTATTTTCAAAGCAGTTCTCAAGTCAAAGTGTGGTACTTTTCAATGACGCGTACTCCCAGCATATCGGGGGGTTAAGCTAATCTTAAATGTTTTTCAAACATTTCACAATTACAATCAATGCACAATTACTGCTCCTTAGTGATAGCCATGAAACAGTCATGTGCGTGTATGTCACGCATGAATTGAAAAATTAACAATCAATGATAAGCCTTCTATTAGCATGAAATTACCATGCGAGCACATATGGTCCAGTGGATGTGACCGCTAACTCATGATCTGAAGGTTGGCGGGTTCGAACCCCGGTGCGGATTTTTCAATGTATATCGCATCATTTTTTTTAAAGAAATGTAAGTATTTATATAGCGCTTTACACAACGTCTCCAAAGCGCTTTACAGATTCCGCTGTCACTAGGATTATATCACATTTTCACAAATTGAAAATTTGGCAGGCAAATTATATGGCGAACTGTACATGGTCGAGTATGGCCCAATCGCTTTGCAAGAGAGACGGGCACTCTATTCCTGTGTTGCACAGATCGTCCCCTTGACCTTTTTTACTGTCGAACTGCCAGGTGGTACGTCTTTTTCATTGAACAAAAAATAATGTATGGAAAAGAACAATGCTTGTTGATTGATAGAAAATTAAAATTTAAAATAATAGTAAAAAAACTTAATTTCAAATCATAATTTTTTTTTACAAAATTAACCGCAATTAAAAAATTCGCCCTACATAAAAATATCAAGTAATAAAAGAAGTATTATAATGATAAATTAAAACAAAAATTACTAAATATAAGAAATTCAAAAAAAAATCAAAGTAATGAACAAAAATAATACAAAATTCAATAATAAAAAATACAGTAAATGAAAATACAGCCAATAAAAAACAAAAAATATTAAAATAAAAATGAAATCAAAATAAAAAAAAAAGCAAGAAAAACCCATGATGAAGATGAAAACAAAAATGAAAAATAACATTATAAGCAATAATAATTAAAATAAACAATTATAAAATGGATGAAAATAGATGAAAAATACAACAAAAAAGAAATGTTCTTTGTTGTTGGTGAGTAAAAGCATCCCAAATAATCAACACAAAAACGAAAAGAAACAACGGAAAAAGAAAAAATACCCCCCCCCCCACACAACACACATGCGGAGAAGTTTTTGAATATTATATACAGTTGTATAAATTAGAAGCTGAGATAGAGCTTATATAGGCTAACTCTAACTGCCGCGCTGACGGTGTGAAACGAATTACAAAAAAAAAAATCTTTTCGCACCACCACGGTGCGTATTACAAGAAAAGTATTCTTATTCGCTATGGTGCGTATTACAAGAAAAGGTTTCTTATTCACACCGCCACGTGCGAATTACCGGAAAAACATTGCTTATTCACACCGCCACAGTGCGAATAGACTCTTCCAAAACTTTACGCCTCGGGTGACACCCACCCATGTGACTGCGTCATCTCAAACGGCAAAGGGACTGGGCATGGCACCGCATGCTTCTAACTCGACCATTTCCTGATCAATATAGCAACTGTTAAATGATTTGTATCGGGGTCTTCTAAGCGCCTTGGGATCTCATGGAAGGTGATTTGTTACCATTGGGAATCAAAAAAATGTGTGATTGGGGCCAAAAACTTACTTGATTGCAATAACATGGGTTCCGAATTGACACCCTCAACTTTGTTTACATCCAGGTTTCAGGTGATGAATGCCGCTGTGCTTTTAATTTGGTTTGTATTGAATGTGTACACTGTTTAAGATGTATATAGTTGAGGATTTTTTTTAGCTTCTTATTTTTCAAAATATGACATTGTAAAAACTCGAAATATTAGGGGGGCCATATAGGCCAAAGGTTAGGGACGAGGTCCACCCCAAACCTCAAAAAATATCAGTAAGTTTCTTGGTTGATGTGGATAGGTTAGTATTAAACTTACCTCTTTTCTGTTCAAAGTAGGAGTTCCGCATTTACGATCTTGAAGATCAATGATTTTTGAGGGTGCAAAATTTACACAGTGGAGTCGCCTCGCAACGGCATGACAACATTGCTTTTTTGCCATGAAACACCTTTGCATTTCTTTCTCTCTTGACTGAGTGCTTTTTTATTAATACAAATGATCTGGGAACAAAAATTCAAAAATTGGGGGCTGGTAACAGATATTTAGAAAATATTTTTTTCGTTCGACCTGTATACTGAGGAGATAGGCAGTGATCTCAGTCCATATTAGAAACAATATGGGACTGAACACTGAGTCTAGGCAAAGGCTTATATGCAAAGACTGTTCGTGCACAAAATTCTAAATTGGCTTATACTTCATGACAATACCACAGGCTTATCATTAAGTAAACACCATGTCGTTAACACCACTCAAATGTTGTAAATTCGGCTTTAAGCCAGTGAAATAAATAGGCCTACGCAGTGTAATATCGACATTTGTAAGTTAGTTGTGCTAAAATTACTCAACAGTTAAGCCCCAGGCCCCCGTCGTTGCCATGTTTTCATTTCACTGCTATTTAAAAGATCACATCAAGCATGCTTCTGTTAAATTACCTGTGCATAACTCAAAAAACTCCAGAATAGGAAACTTCCCTGCCAAAAGTAATCTCTATCAAAAATAATACCCTGAATACGCGCCATGGCTACAGAGCTATGCGCTCTTTAGCCATTCGCACCGATACACTCTAATATCAAAACAGCCCATTATAATTATATACACCCCAAAAAACATTGCACTCCTGGTCCTTTGCGGGCATTACAAAACCCATATCTTGGCCATGGTAAAGTTTCTGCACAGAACGCTTACTGGAATGTAGTGAATTCAGTTCTACAATGGTCTGTTAATTATGATTAAAAGACTACTTACGCCATGGAACTCGTAATCCGCTTGGCACTATCTTTTAATGGTTAAAAAAAAAAAAAAAAAAATAGTTGTGTTATATGTGCCATTGATAAACAAAAAAACATTATTCTCCTATGCTGTGATGTGGAGTTGATATTTTTATAGTGTCAAAGTGTTAGACGATGTGTTCAAATAACAACGTTAAAAAAATTCAATCATTCTGCTATCAATGAAACACCGTAAGCTATCTTGATGTTAAATAATGTATTTGAGGTTCAAACATTTACTACTAGCTACATTTATGCTACACTGATATGAGTAACCCTGTTGAGCGAGTGTTAGATGTAAAACCGTAACAGGGTGTCTCAGAATACCCGACAATCCCCAAAATGTTTCATTTTTTATTATGGTATAAATATGACACAATAAACTGCCATTAGGTCCCTCTTATTAAAATTACGATTTATACTTAATGGTGGGGTGACCGATGGGACAATCACCCCCCCCCACCCCACACACACACACACACAACACACACACGCACACACCTTTAAGGGATTTTAAGTTTCAAAGGGTCAAAGCATATGACCTATATTTTAAGTAAATTACTCTTAGTTCAGAGAGTGAAAAGTGTCTCAAAACAGTTACTGAAAATAGTCCATCCTATCCCAACTGCAAGCAATAATTTGGACCAGTTAATATCTATAGTCCGTTTCTCTACCTCCGTGCAGTGACGTCAGCGCGAGATTTGTTGGTCGCAAGAGTAAATCGCTCGCGCTGACTTGAAGCGACGGCGCTGTTACGCGCGCGCACAAAGACGGCATTTCTTAACGCGGGCGTAAATGTTATGACATCACTGCACAGAGGTAGAAACACGGACTATAAACTTAGGTGAAGCAATTATTGACTCGGTTTCGAACAATTTTGAACACCAATTTTACGTCCCGTTATCAATTCCCTGCTTCAGAAACTTCACAATGTTTGGAGATTTATGCAAACAAAATATTGGTTGATATACAGATAATTACGGGATTCTCTGGTTATACATTACACATACTTTATACCATTTCTGATTAAGTACAATGTAACCAGGTGTAATAATAATAATAATAATAATAATAATAGTAATAATAATAATAGCCAGGTGTAATGTCTATTGATCAGGAACTTCTGAGAAAAAGATATAACCAAAATTTTTAATTACATCTGCAATTGCATTATCGCACGTGTTTCACGTTTTTGACAACATTAAGAACCTGATTTAATATATTTAGAATAATGTATGTAAATGTATATAGAACGAGTTTTTTTGAGAAAAGGACATAAAAATAATAATTATACCATGTAACTCTCGCAGGTGTTTAAGGCTTATATACAAACCCAATATCCCGATATACATGCTTTAAGCATTTTTGTAAAAAATACTTATGACCATTTAAGGGGCATTTCGTGAGCCACAGCCTTGTCCCTCCCGACATACTTTCAAAAGTTGAGATTTTATATCATCTGAATCGTTGGCCTAAGTTTCGGTCTACTCGTTGAAAGAAATTCCTAATTTTGTATTTTCTGTCCGTAAACGTCCGTAAATACCAAACAAACTTTTAAACTTCCTTTATTTCGGCACTCTGAGGTATTCAATATGGCCACAATCGCCGTCAAAATGATAACATTAAAACAAACACATATATTGGACAAATTAATAAGTGGAAGAGAAACCACGGCATGCCCTTTTGCGGCCATTAGAAACTCTAATCAAGCATATTTTGTTTTGTTATCATGCTTCAGATCCAAGATGGCATCAAAATGGAAGCCATGTTGATAAAAAGAAGAACAAGTTGGGGCGAGGTCGTGGATCACGAAATGCGACTTTTAATGTTTAGCAGATTTGTTGAGAGAATAAAGAATACGAAACCCGAACAGGTGGTTTGATCTGAGCAAGTTTAGAACTTACGAAATTAAAATAACAATGCTACCACAGAAATCAATAACGGGATTTGTATTGAGATATTTGGGCTTTCACCAATAAGTGTTATGTAAGAGCTTTAGCGGATTTCTTGAATGAATAAAAAATAAGAAATATGAACAGGTGCTTCAGCTGAGCAAGTTCAGGATATTTAAATTAAAATAAGAATGCTGTGGATAGACATTGATTCTCTCTTTGTGTTTCTTTCCTATTGAATTGAGACGGGTGGAAGATCTGGTCAGCTTTTAGTGTAAATTGTCATGCTGACTTTTGAATTTGAATTCAATTCAGTATGTTTGGTCAACAACCAACTGCCCGTCAAAGGGCTTTCCTAGTTTTGAAATATCAGCAAACGCACAGCTTTTTTGCCACTCAGCGTGCATTTCAAAGGCAATACCCAAACCATCCACGGACATGTACCAAGATAATTGGGCTTAGTGTAAAACGCGAAAGCGGAAGCGAAAGCGCTAGTAAATTCGGCTAGAATAAACTGCATGTGATGCTGCAGTTTATTCAGTTAAGGCTGCCTAATTCACTTGCGCTTTCGCTTCCGCTTTCGCGTTTTACACTAAGCCGACAATTGGGAGAAAGTATCGAGAGTTTGGAACCAGTGAGAACGGGAACAATGGATGGTCTTGTAGGCGCCGTTTGCACGAAGGACGAAGTTTGCACAACATAAGAGCCGTCAGACAAGCTCTTCAGGTGAATACATGGCTATGTGCTCTTCGGAAGCTCTTGAACGTGACGAAATCAACTTCAACCGGATAACCAAACTGGATTTGAAATGGCACCCGTACCAGATGCAAGTTGGACATTCTCTGCTTCCTGGTGATCACCAGAGACACTTACCATTTCGTGGTTCATCAACAACAGGCTGAGATTAAGATTTATCTCGGAGCTTCTGATTGGAGATGAGGCAACATTCCGAATTGGCACGTGAGCACCCGAAATGTACGCCACTACGTAGATAAACAGAACAAGCCCAGCTTAGGAGAAAGTGCCTATATTTGTTGGCATACTAGCATGTTAGCATGCTGATCATTTTATCTCTTTGCATGCGGCAGGCGAGTATATTCGCTCAAAGATGAATTTTGGTCAATTTTGTCTTGTTATAAACGTTTCCAAATTAATTATTTTCATGAGCATATTCAGAATCAGCGTGAAAAATGTATTTAATTGAGTCCAAAGAAGCCCTAGTATAGCCTTTGTTGTTTGTTTTTAGATCCCAAATGACCTGAAATATTTGGAAACCATCTCAAATGCCACTGACTTAAACGTTATAACTTATATAGAATTACCCACCGTGCAAAGAGTTATTGGACCATATCTTTTTCCAGCACAATGACAGCTGCATACATCGCTGTGATTAACAACATTTTTTCCCCAGAAGATATGGAAGGGGACGAAATGACGCAGTGCCACGACTTTGGTGAAGTAAGGATGTGGCACCAGCACACCATGCCATCATTATACGGGACAAACTTCAAGAACTCTTCCCCAACAGGGTCATTGGAATTGGGGCATGGTGTGACTTTTTGTCTTTGGGATCACTTGAAATCAAAGGTTTATGTAACACCCTCTTTGAACATCAAGGATCTGACCAAGCGCATCAGCAATGAAGTCACCGCCGTGAGAAGGACAAGAATCTTCCAGCGTGGGTTTCATTGGAATGCTTCGACCTGAATGGAAATCAGGAGGAAGAACGTGTAGGAGTTCGAAAAAGATTTAATAGTGTGGTATGGTGTGTATTCCCTTAGGATTTTCACGTTAAAACTGATTTTGTTGCTGTTTGGGTTTCAATAGGGCCCAGACTGTCAGAAAATGATGGGGTTCAAATTTTCGGACTGCTGTCACTTTAAGGGGGAGGTGTTAGTACAGGGAAAATTTTAAAATCGAGTCAAATCGTGTTAATGTGCACTAATGTGTTCCTCTCCTTATAAGGATTATAAAAGATTATAAAAATACAGCAAGTAAACTTGCGTGATCCCGCTAGCAAGATAGCAGTATACAGTTGGTTAGTTGGCACAGTTGTCAGTTGCAGGGCATCAAAATTCAATAAATTGTTCTTATTGAATAATATCTAGAAATGTAGCAGTTTCTGAAAAATGAAAGCCTAACCAAAGGGGAAAATGACCGCAGATGACCTTTGACCTTGGTATGTGACCTTTGACCTCAACAACATATGAAGGAACCCGTATTGCACCTTCGACCCAAGTTAGGTTGTAATCGGACTTCAACTTTTCAAGACGACAAGAAAAACAAAAACCAACCAAACTGGAACATGACCTCAGTTGACATTTGACCTTGGTCCATGACCTTTGACATCATCCACATATGAAGGAACCTCTATTACACCTTCACCCCATGTTGGTGTAAATCGGACCTTTAAACTTTTGGAGTGAGAGGATAAAAACGAAAACCACCAAACTGGAAACACACACACATACATCCATACAACATAACAAGGAATGCGACCCTGCAATATCCCCCTCTGCTTCAGCCAGGGTGATCAAAGTATATCTTGCCCTAGGTTCCAATCTTTAGTTAACAGCGGGGTATAGCCCATAATGGAAAGGTCAGTTGGGGATATAAATGCTCAGATGTTGTTGAAAATGTTCAAATGATCTTGTCATACTGAATACAAAATGAATTTTAACCGATTTGATGATATCACATTGCAAACTTCCAAGAAGAGAGTTTTGGTGGACACCATAGCCATGCAGACCCCTGCTTACATTTTGCTATGTAATTAGCCAACCATAATGTCACACACATGTAAAAATAGTACATTTTTGGATACTATAAGGACACAAAAAGAAAGAATTGTCACCAGTTTAAACAAAATCTGAGCATCAGGTAAACCGCCGGATGATTCCTCTTAAGCAGAGTATAGGAATATAACGCTTAACTTCTCTCTATCGTGTCCAACACACTGTGGTTCTCAAATATGATCAGCCAGAGAAAGGTACAAGTATGGCGACTTCCAATGAATTCGCAAGCGGGTCTCTTGTTTGTGCATTGTTGCTTCCAGCAGGGGCAGACCAAGAGGTGTTCCATTGTCTGTGATTCTGTCCCACAACCACAGGTAGTATCTGATCTGCTTCCAGATCGCCCCACTTATGGCAAGGAACTTAGGATCGGCCAGTTCTGGTTATCAAATATGAGCATAGCCATTCAGCCCATGAGGAGACAGCTCCAGGTGGGGGATGCCTCACAAGGTCAATACCGATTAGATGTATTGGTTGAGGCAAGTATTTTTTCCCACCAAGGCGACTCTCTTTTCCTCCTTAGAGACTGTTTCAAGAGGGTTGACTTTGATAAGAAAATCTTCTAGATTTAAGGCGGTTGGCAGCAGTCTCTGTCCGGACATTGGTGCTTCACATTGGATAATGGCAGACGCTCTTGCATGCTCTCGCTACACTACGACGGGATGTCTGGTGGAGCAATTCCTGATAGGATGTTGTACAAGTTTCCGGTTGGTGTTGGCGGAGGCTCATGTGATAAGACGGCAGGAGGCATTTAACGGTGGATCAAGCTTCTTGGAATGGATTGATCTTTCCCAAGTGTCAGGCATAACTCTGCAATGATAGCACAGGGGCAGTGCCGCATCGATCTTAGGGTTAAGTGGGCGAGCACACCATCTGGTGCCAGTGGAGTTTGTCAGATGTTATGCTGTGAAATTACGTTTCTCTCGTCTCTAAATGTGGTCTTATAGAGAGAGTGCGGTCAAGGCGACTCCTAGGTAGACAGGGTTTTATCACAGTGCTCAGGGGAGTTCAGAACGAGGTGGGGGTAACGTTTAAGCGGACGTTGGCTTCACGTTGCGTAGAGGAAAGCACACCATGTGTGTCTTAGATGGATTTGCACGTAGGTGGTTTTCTCATAAAAAGGAGAGGTGAGTTCATCCAAAGCTTGGAGAGTCTCTCTTCAACAACTGTGAAAAAGTCGGCCATCTTGTGCGCTAATTCCAAGTTCGTCTGACTAAATAAAACGACAGGTTCCTGAACTCATAGGTTGGTTAGTGGGTATAGATATGTTGAACAGGAGAGAGAGGTGCAAGCCCCCTCCCTTGTGGTAGACCATCTTGAGCCTACGCCATCGCTCTTCTTCGCTCCGAGCTGAACAAAGACATCCCGTTAGCCAGCAATCCACGCTTTAAATAGAGGTTGGAACTTGGGCAAATCTATACTTTTAATTCCTTATAAGAGAGACGAACAGTGTACATCAAACACAATTTGACTCGATTTCAATTTCCATGTAGTAGCACCCCCCCCCCCCCTTTAAAAGGGCGGAAGGGGAAGCTGTGTGAAAATTTGAACCCCGTCATTTTCTGACAGTCTCTCTCTATTGAATGAAAACAGCAAGAAAATAAATTTTAGCCAACCCAATCCTACAGGAACTGTTTCAGACATACCAAACCCACACTATTAAAGTTGTACCGTATTCAAACCAAAAATTGGAACACACCCTGTGGAAAAGCAAACACGACCAAGGAGCTGCAACGTTGATTAGTTTTTTAAAAAAGAAAATGAACTTGGACTTTAGAATAACCAAAAGAATAACTAAAGAATCCCGAAGGACAAAAATTTGCAATAAATTAATCATGTAGGAGGGGGCTTGTGTTCCCTTTTCAATACTTGACGCCAAAGATTTAGAATTAAATATGGCATAATTATGATAATAAAAGGGCGTTCATGTTTGATTTTTGTGGTAAAGTAAACCACCGTGAAATAGATATCTAGGGGGTATAAAAAAAGGATTAAAAACATGCCAAAAAACTCGTTCGTGTAGGAGGATTAGTTTATTGCCCTTTTCAAACGGGCTGCCAAAAAGTATGAATGATGACCTAAAGACGATAAATAAAGAACCGTTCATGAGATGTTGTGGTAAAAGCAAACACTATGATGGATACACCTGCAAAACCATCTTCAAGGGTTTCAAATAGCAAAGTGTGTCTAGATTCGTGATACGGTTGATTGTTCTGCGAAAATGGTACATTAGGTCAATGCCTACGCTGTTAAAATGACGAGAAAAACCGTCGTGTAAATGAGGATGTGTCTCGCAACGTTGTAAATAAATGTAAAAAGTCGTGAGTCCCAGCTGCCAGTTACAACGACGTGTTTTACGGCCACACACAGGAATTGGTCGTGTGAAGTGGTTCTTCTAGATGAAAAATATTATCAATACTCCTTTGATATCCAGAGAAAATTGGAAAAAGAAAACCATGAATTCTCCACTAGTTCTTTTAAAGTGGCTATAAGGAACACAAAAGTGGCACCACATTCTTTTTAAAAAGTATAGTTAGTCTTATTTCATATGACACCCTTAAAACTCCTAAGCTGCCATTATGGATGGGGACTGTTTTTCACACGATGTGCTTAAAGGGACAAGCAGAGATTTGCTGGTCGAGACATCGAAAAACATCAAACATGTATTTGTATTTTTGTTCCAATGGATAGTGTGCTACCAGAACCTGAAAGTGGTTGGCTTGAAATCCGTTTGTAGTAAGGACAAGGCAGTACTTTTTAGCTTGATTCTGTAAATCTATACGTGCGGATCAAAATTCCGAACTTGAAATAAAAAAATGCCTTTCCTGTTGAATATCCTAGATTGATAAGGGTCATTTCATGCCACCATTACATGTACAGTTTGACCGCAACAAAAATATTATTGATCGTTGATATTATGATATTATGTTTTGGTTATTCTCTATTGATGTAAACCCAATCAGATGTTTAGTGTAGATTGGTCGTAATCGCTGCATGTCTATTTGCGGGAGGGGAATATGACAAATTCTTCCATACTTAATTTGTTCACTATTTGGTTGTCTTTGTGCATAGTTATATGGCATGTACATAGTTATTTTGATTTATAAGCTAAAAAATGAATTTCCACATTTTTTTCTTATTCTTCGACATATCGCTGCTTATCCCTTAAGACATACAAGCAGGTGGCTACCAAGCACACCGAAAGGGTTTTATACAAAATGGCTGCACCAAAATAGTACAAACCTCAGGAAAATAGCAGATATATCTAAAAGATGCGTCTGGGAAGATTTGCAGCATCCTATTGTACCCGCGGTTTTTATTTTTTAATTTATTTTTTTTGGGCGCGCCACGAGTAATAGCTTGCGCGCCATGGCGGCAATTGAGAGATATTCTCAGCTATCCCAAAGATCCCTTGTTAAATGACCATTCCCTTGCTACTGAATCACTGCAAAGGTAGTAAGTTATGTGTTCAAAGAGAAAAAAAATACACACCTCGCTGGACATGAACATAAGAGTTTGGTCCATGTTTCCATCATCAAGGTGTCCGACCTATCAGAGACTCTCTTGAGATTGAGGTAGGTAATGGGTAATAAGGAATTTTCACGGAGGCAAAATGCACATAAACTAATTTTACTAAAAGTTTACTAAAAACATTTATTCTCGATTGCAGGAATGCCCGCATTTGTATGCCTATCAATGCACAGAATCTGTTACACTAATCTGTACATACACACAGAGAAAATAAATTACACAGCCGTGTAAAAAATCGCAGTTTTACTATGTAAAAACAGAAAACATAAATTTTTAGGTAAACAATTATGTAAAACTGTAAATGTAAAAAATGTACAAATTCATATGTAAAAGTGCACCATAAAATATATTATCAGTTGTGTAAACTGTACCAAAATCATTATGTAAATTAAAAACCACCATATTTATTGTATACTTCTTGTCAGGAATATTGAATTTATGTAAATTATGTAACTTGTTATTTATGTAAATATTTGAACTCAATTATGGAATCTTTTAATATAAAATTATGTAAATATTTAAACACAATTATTGTTAAAATGTTAATGTTAAAATTATGTAAACATTCGTGAACACAATGATGTTAAATGTTTTTTTTTTTTTTTTTTAACATATTATAATTCACACAAAATAGTCACACAGATACGACAAGAATTCAACAAGTTTATTTCAGCTCAAAAAAAACAACACAGGATATACGTGACTGACAATTCTGTGCACTTCCCGGGGGGTGAGAGAAGCTGTATTACAAATGACAGCTGTATGCCTGATAATACTACAGTCCGGTAAACACTGTTGGTATCGTATGAGGCCCAAACTTAATATGCAAAAAGGGGCTTACTATAAGCGCACGTACTTTATGTATACACTGACCCTGGGTGTTCAACTTGACTGAGATAAAGCTTACATTTCGTCACGACCCATCATCCTGAGAAATAAGGAAGACTTCATATTTCCTGGTCTAAAATCATGATTATATTGTACACAAACGAATCGATACAGCTATTAACAATACGTGGAATATAAGTCCCAAAACCCAAGACTCCATGAGGCTACGCAACGCTCCAAGATCCTCCATTTTAATTGGCCGAGCTCGCTCGTGTCGTGGGGACCACAAAAGGGACTTCACATAATATTTTGTAAACTTCGCTAACTTTTACCGCGATTTACATAATTGTTACAACCACTGATGTAAGAGTTTGTTTACATTATTTTAGTTTTTTGTTTTCTTTTTACAAAACGATGTGTAAATTTACATAAATAAGTAAAATACATAGAATGAAATCAAATATGTAGTTATAACTTTCACATAATGTTATGTACCGAGATATTTTACCAGCTTTTGCAAAAATATGTAAGTTTCGACATAATGCCGGGTTACATATATATTTTTACATAGTGTTTTCTGTGTGTATCGTCCCCTATCGTCTTCTATCTTGGCTCGTGCCCTATTCGGTGTGTGCTCGATTTTGGCGATTGTTCTATACATTGTAGCAGATTGTGAATGTAATATCACAATATTCAATCTTCAGTTTCAGTTTCAGTTTCAGTTTATTTATTCAGCATAACATATCGAACGTGACAAAAATGTATAATACAGTATATTATATATTCTATAAATTAAAAAAAAAAAAACTGTAATAAGATGAACTGGTGTACGGATATGATATGCTAGGAACAGCAATGGACAACCCCGATAGGCTTATTGGTTATTGATGGCCATGTTATACATACAAGTCAAAAATGTTTTCAATTAGTACAAAAATGATAAAGTAAGGGTGATATATAATCTTACATAGGAAATATATACAGAACAAAGACCAGAGAAAAACAAAGACAAACAATTATCTAAGCTAACAAACACTGAAGGGAATACGGATACGGGTTGGGACAAGAAGGACAGACTTTTCAACGTCTTGCTGCGGTATGGAAATAAATTATTTCATAAGGAGAAGCAGAGATAGAAGGGGTATTTTTTTTTTTTTTTGAGGTGAAGAAAAGGTAAGGAATCGAGATAGAAATAGGGTGAAGAAAAGGTGAGGAGAGAGATAAGGACTGGGGGAGAAATTAAAAAAATTGTACTGGTTGATGAATGTTTTTTTCAATTGAGCTTTAAAAGTATTTTTGTTTGTAATTGTTGTGATGGATTCTGGAAGATCCTTCCAAGCTTTGCGCCGTGATAGAATAAAGTGCTTTTCAGAGGAAGATTTTGGGAGGGGGAGATGGAAGTGTCGGCTTGTCTGGTATTATAGCTGTGGATTTGTCTGTTTGGGGTTAAAGTAATTGCTGAAGTTCGGAGGTAAATGATGTTGTGATAGTCAAACATGAAGAGCGCTGTTTGAAGTTGTTGAGGTGCTGTAATTTAAGTGTTTCAGTGAGTGAAATAATGCATGTGTGAGTTTGGGGGGTGAGTTTGTGATAGTGCGAAGGCCCATTCTGTGTGATATTTAGTTGGTGAGTCGTGAATGTAGTTGGAGGCCCAGATAATGCTACAGTAGCTAAGGTATGGGAGAATAGTGTGTTGTAAAGTGATTTTAAGGTGTAGTCTGGAAGGTGGTGTTTAGCTCTGTAGATTGTACCATTTGCGTGAGACCCCCGCTTTGCGTAGTGACAGAGTTGATGTGTCATTCCATGTTAGTTTGTCGCGATTGGTGATGCCAAGAAAAATTGGTTGAGTGTACCTGAGATATTGTCTGGTTATCTATTGTTAATGTTTGGTTTGATTAGTGTTGTGTGTAGAGAAAAGCATGTAGTTAGTTTTTAAGACATTGAGAGACAGTTGTAGCCCGAAACCAGTCGTGATTTTTGCGAGTTAGTGCTTCATGTGTTAAAAAGTGCATTAATGTCAGGGTTGAAAGAAAAAATGTTGCTGTCATCTGCAAAAGATGTTTTAGTGGGTTAGAGTGTTCATTCATGTAAATGAGAAAGTAGGGGTCCAAGGATTGAGCCTTGGGGACGCCAACTGTGATAGTTGATGGATGATGCGATTAAGTGTATGTAGACTGATTGTGAACGGTTATTTAGGTAACTCCGGCACCACTCCAAGGCACTCTTCCAGATGTCTTTGCAAAAATTTTAGGTTACTTTCCATCACCATTCCCTGCACTATCCGATAGTAGGTCAATATAATTTTCAGGGGGTATTGGCATTCTGATTGTCTACAGGGAAAAGGTTGTTCCATATCTGACTTTTTGATTTTGGGATTATTAGTTAACATTCTCTATCCGTATTGATATTTGAAATAACTATGAATCATAGAAATGAATTATTGCACTTGGAGGAGTTGAATTAGCTAAGGGTTATTTAGGTTCTACCGTTCAACATGTTGGTAACAGCAATTTGGTGACAGCCACAATTCTAAAAAGACACCGGGGATAAAACCATGGTAAAGGCTTCTCCAGCTCTGATATATTCCGGCCAGGCCTCATAACGATGAAGGCAAAACATACGTGGAAAATGTAATAGCATTC